>CAUYQU010082852.1:0-15034 GCA_963574635.1 Cheracebus regulus | reverse complement strand
GGTGTTTGGTTTTCTGTTCTTGTGTTCGTTTGCTGAGAATGATGGTTTCCAACTTCATCCATGTCCCTGCAAAGGACATGAACTCATCCTTTTTATGGCTGCATAGTATTCCATAATAACAATTCTTTTTTTTTTTTTTTTTTAGACGGAGTCTTGCTCTGTCCCCAGGCTGGAGTGCAGTGGCGCAATCCAGGCCAACTGCAACCTCTGCCTCCTGGGTTCAAGCAATACTTCTGCCTCAACCTCCCGAGTAGCTGGGACAACAGGCGCACACCACCATGCCCAGATAATTTTTGTATTTTTAGTAGAGATGGCGTTTCACCATGTTGGCCAGGCTGGTCTTGAATTCCTGACCTCATCATCCACCCACCTTGGCCTCCCCAAGTGCTGGGATTACAGGCGAAAGCCACTGTGCCCAGCCCAGATATTTTCTTAGTGATACTTGGCAGATTACATAAAACCTCTAAAAGATCCAACAATATATTTGAATGTGGTAAATTTAACTTCATTTTCATACACAACTTCTTCATCATTACATCTGCCTTCAACTTTGTTGTTGATTTTGCTAATTATATTTTTTATGTTGTATATTCCTTAACAGATGTTTACAATAATTTCTATGCTCTTCTCTTTTAAATTGTAGAGAATAATTAAAAATGTTTTCTACACCATTCTAATAATGTTAAAGATTCTGTGTTTTGTGTGTGTGCATATCTTTTCCAGAAAGTTATGTATTTTCATATGATTTTGTGTTGTTTTCTTGTGTTATTCTGTTTTCAGTGAAAGAAACTCCTTTCAGCATCTTTGACATATAGGGCATATGCCGTGCCAATATTATACTTCCTCAGGATTTGGTTATTTTGAAGGATTTCTTATTATTTGGTAGTATAGTTTTGCTGATGATATTATTCCCACCTGAGAGCTTTTTGTTAAATTATAACTTGAACGATATCACAGTTTCCTTCTGACCTGCAAACATTTTTTTGACAAATTCACTGGTTACCTCATGAGACTGTGCTTATAAATGACACATCGTTTTTATCTTGCAGCCCCCCCAAATTCTCTTATCTGTAATTTTTGAAATTTTGCTACTATGTGTGTTTGATATAAATATCTTTTTGTGTATCCTAGTTTGTTTGTTCAGCTTTTACATTTTTCTCTTCTTTTTCTGAGATGGAGCCATGCTTGGTCAGGAGACTGGCGTGCAGTGGTGCGATCCTGGCTCACTGCAGTCTCCGCCTCCTGAGTTCAGGGGATTGCCTTGCTTCAGCCTCCCTAGTAGCTGGGACTACAGGCACCTGCCACCACACCCAGCTAATTTTTGTTTAGACGTTGTTTCACTCTTGTTTCCCAGGCCTGAGTGCAAGGGCGTAATCTCAGCTCTCTGCAATCGATTGTACTGCCTAAGCCTCCCGATTAGCTGGGACTACAGGCACGTGCCCCTAAGCTTGGCAAATTTTTTGTATTTTTAGTAGAAACTGGGTTTCACCATGTTAGCCAGGATGGCCTCAATATCCTGACTTCATGATCTGCCCATCTTGGCCTCCCAGAGTGTTGGGATTACAAGTGAGAGCCACTGCACCGGGACTAATTTTTGTATTTTTAGTCTAGACTGGGTTTCACTATATTGGCCAGGATGGTCTCGGTCTCTTAACCTCATGATCTGCCCACCTCAGCCTCCCAGAGAGCTTGGATTATAAGCCACCCTGCCCAGCCTGTTTTTTCTTTTAAGAAATTTTTCAATTTTTTTTTTTGTATTTTGTATATCCAGTTTTTGGTTTTTGATATTTTAATATTTCTTGTTGTTATCCTCATTTTTCTGATGTTTGGTAGTTCTCGCTGTTTTCATCTCACTTCCTCAGTATTAAATTTTATTTATTTATTTCTGAATCAGAGACTTTTTCTGTCGCCCAGACTGGAGTTCAGTGGCGTGATCTAGGCTCACTGCAAACTCCCCTTTCTGGGTTCAAGGCACTGTTTTGCCTCAGCCTCCCAAGTAGCCAGAAGAAGTGCCTGCCACCAGCCTGGCTAATTTTTTTGTATTGTCAGAGGAGATGGATTTCACCGTGTTGACTGGGCTGATCATGAACTGCTCAGCTCAAATGACCCACACACCTGGGCCTCAAAGTGCTGGGATTACAAGCGTGAACCACCGTGCCCAGCCTATTTTATGTTATATTTGAGATAGTCTTGCTCTGTTTCCTAGGTTGTAATACAGGGGTACAATATCCACTCACTGCAACCTTCCCCTGCCAGGTTCAAGCAGTTCTCGTGTGTCAGCTTCCCAAGTAGCTGGGATGATAGCCACATGCCACCACACCCTGCTAATTTTATATTTTTAGTAGATACAGGGTTTCACCATGCTGGCCAAGCTGGTCTTTTTTTTTTTTTTTTTTGAGATCGGGTTTTGCTCTTGCTTCCCAGGCTGGAGTGCAGTAGTGTGATCTCTGCTTACTGCAACCTGGCCTCCCAGGTTCAAGCGATTCTCCTACCTCAGCCTCCTAAGTAACTGGGATTACAGGCATGAGCCACCACCATCCTTGACTAAATTTTGTATTTTTAGTAGAGATGGGGTTTCTCCATGTTGGTCAGGCTGGTCTCAAACTCCCGACCTCAGGTGATCCACCTGCCTCAGCCTCCCAAAGTGCTGAAGTTACATGTGTGAGCTACCTGGCTTTAAGGCTGGTCTTAAACTCCCACCCCTATGTGATTTTCCTACCTTGGCCTCCCAGTGTGTTGGGATTCCAGGAATAAGCCACCAAGCCTCGCCTGTTCAATTTGTTTGGAATTTTAAAATTTACTAGGTCAGGCATGATGGCTCATGCCTGCATTCCCAGCACTTTGGGAGGCCAAGGTGGGTGGATCACAAAGTCAAGAGTTCAAGAGAAGCCTGGCCAAGATAGTCAAACCCCGTCTCTACTAAAAATTACAAAAAAATTAGCCAGGTGTGGTAGTAAGCACTTGTAATCCCAGGTACTTGGATTCTTCTGAGACAGGAGAATGACTTGAACCCAGCAGGTGGAGGTTGCAGTGAGCTGAGATCGCACTACTGCACTCCAGCCTGGGCAACAGAGCAAGACTCTGTCATGGTCGCTTTTGAAAATATTGTAATTTTTTTTGATGGGTCCATGTTACTCTAGTATTTTGTATACATTGTAATCTTTGAGATTGAGATTTTAACATTAACAAAAACTACCTCTTACAATCTTTATAATATACTATTGTTTTGTTGTAGTCTGAAAAGAGTTGTCTTGGCTAGAGATTCTGGAAATTTATCGGACACACTTTTAGGATGTGTCTTGTCCAAAATTTTGTGTTTAGTCTTTAGTTAAATTGGCTTATTCATATTTCTTCTTCATAATCAGTCATCACTTGCTACACCCATTTTCTGTTTGGGATACTGCATTTTCTCTGCTTCTGTAACATTTTTCTTTAGACTCAGTGAACTCAAACTGCCATTCCAACATATATCATCATTTCTTTCAGTATTTTATGTCATGGGAGACATTAGCCAGTGTCTACAAATGCCCCTAGAAGCGATAAAGATTATGTGTCAATATATTTCTTGTTTTTTTTTTAAAAAAGAAACCAGTAGTTGTCAATTTAAATTTGTATGTGTGTGTGAGTGACACAGTCTTACTCTGTTACCTAAACTGAAGTGCAGTGAAATGATGTTGGCTCACTACAGTCTCTGCCTCCACAGTTCAAGCAATTCTCCTGCCTCAGTCTCCCAAGTAGCTAGGATTACAGGTAACTGTTACCACACCTGGCTACTTTTTTTGTATTTTTAGTAGAGATGATATTTAACCCAGTTGGTCAGGCTGGTCTCAAACTCCTGACCTCAGGTAATCCACCTGCCTTATTCATCTGATGTGCTGAAATTACAGACATGAGACGTCATGCCTGTCTGGCAATTTACTTTATTGGTTTTTGTTTTGTTTGTTTTTTTTTAATGTACAGTGTCACTCTGTCACCCAGCCTCCTATAGTGGCACAATCTCAGCTCACTGCAACCTCTGCCTCCCAGGGTCAAGCAGTTCTCTGCCCCAGCCTCCTAAGTAGCTGCGATTACAGGTGCCCCCAACCATTCCCACCTACGTTTTTGTATTTTTAGTAGAGACGAGGTTTCAGCATCTTTGCCAGGTTGGTCTTCAACTCCTGAGCTCGTGTGTTCCATGACTGTCACCCTCCCCACATGCTGGGATTACAGGCATGAACCACGGTACCCGACTGGCACTTTGCTTTTAAAGACACAGTGTTCAGCTGAAGAGGAGGAGGAACTGTGTCTGCTAAAAGAAACGAGCTTTTCTGTTTCTTCTGTGTGGCTTTTTGAATTGTGGTCACCTGGGGCCTTCACACACTTAACACGCTTGTAAATTTTTTACAAATGGATTTTGCTCAGTATGTTTTTCTTACATTTATATGACCAGGAAGAAATTACAGCTTGTGGTATTTTGCTATGTCATCTCACTTAGGTAATTTGTATGATTTTATACAACAGATTTGTAAAGTGTATTTATCTGAGTCTAGAAATTGAAGTAATGTGTTTGTATTGTTTCTTTCAGGTATATCTTCTCATTTTGCCCAAGAACTTTTGCCAGAGCAGAGCATGAAAGATTCTTTCCAAAAAATGATACTGAGCACATATGAAAAATATGGATATGACAATTTACAGTTAAATAATGTCTGTGAAAGTGTAGATGAGTGTCATGTGCACAAAGCAGATTATGATGGAATTAACCAAAGTTTGACAATAACCCAGAAAAAAATATTTCAATATGATAAATATATGAAAGTATTTTATAAGTTTTCAAATTCCAACAGACATAAGATAAGACATATTGCAAAAAAAAAATTCAAATATATAGAATGTGGCAAAGCTATTAACCAGTCCTTAACTCTTACTATACATAAGAAAATTCATACTGGAGAGAAGCCCTACAAATGTGAAGAATGTGGCAAAGCCTTCAACTGGTCCTCACACCTTACTATACATAAGAAAATTCATACTGGAGAGAAATCGTACAGATGTAAAGAATGTGGAAAAGCTTTCAACCAGGCCTCACACCTTATTGTGCATAAGAAAATTCATACTGGAGAGAAACCCTACAGATGTGAAGAATGTGGAAAAGCCTTTAAGTGGTCCTTTTGCTTTACTACACATAAGAAAATTCATAGTGGAGAGAAACTCTACAGATGTAAAGAATGTGGCAAAGACTTTGCACACGCCTCAACCCTTTCTACACATAAGAGAATTCATACTGGAGAGAAATCCTACAAATGTAGAGAATGTGGCAAAGCCTTTAAGCAGTCTTCAAACCTTTCTAAACATAAGATAATTCATACTGCAGAGAAACCCTACAAATGTGAAGAATGTGGAAAAAGATTTAGGAAGTCATCTCAGTTTACTACACATAAGAAAATTCATACTGGAGAGAAACCCTACAGATGTGAAGAATGTGGAAAAGCTTTTAACCGATCTGAAACCCTTACTACACATAAGAGAGTTCATACTGGAGAGAAACCTTACAAATGTGAAGAATGTGGCAAAGCCTTAAAGCAGTCCTCAAACCTTTCTACACATAAAAAAATTCATACTGGAGAGAAACCCTATAAATGTGAAGAATGTGGCAAAGACTTTGCACACTCCTCAACCCTTTCTACACATAAGAGAATTCACACTGGAGAGAAACCCTACAAATGTGAAGAATGTGGAAAAGGATTTAAGAAGGCATTTCAGTTTACTACACATAAGAAAATTCATACTGGAGAGAAACCCTACAGATGTGAAGAATGTGGAAAAGCTTTTAACCGATCTGAAATCCTTACTACACATAAGAGAATTCATACTGGAGAGAAACCCTACAAATGTAAAGAATGTGGGAAAGCCTTTAAGCAGTCCTCAAACCTTTCTACACATAAGATAATTCATACAGGAGAGAAACCCTATAAATGTGAAGAATGTGGCAAAGACTTTGCACACTCCTCAACCCTTTCTACACATAAGAGAATTCATACCGGAGAGAAGCCCTACAAATGTGGAGAATGTGGCAAAGCCTTTAAAAAGTCCTATAATCTTAATATACATAAAAAAATTCATGCTGGAGAGAAACCCTACAGATGTGAAAAATGTGGAAAAGCTTTCAAGCTGGCCTCACACCTTACTAGACATAAGAAAATTCATACTGGAGAGAAACCCTACAGATGTGAAGAATGTGGCAAAGCTTTTACCCGACCTGCAAACGTCACTACACATAAGAAAATTCACACTGGAGAGAAACCATACAGTTGTGAAGAATGTGGCAAAAACTTTCCCTCGTTCTCCAGTCTCAGCAGACATAAGGTAATTCATACTGGGGAGTAACCCTATGAATGTAATGAATGTAGGAAAGCCTTTAACTAACTCTCAACTCTTACTAAGTATGAGAAATTATATGAAACATAAACCCTACAAATTTAAAGAATGTGACAAAATTTTCAAGAAAGTTCTCAGCCTTTATCACACATAATTTATGCTCAATAGAGGGCCTATAAGTGTGAAGAATGTGGCAAACCCTATAACAAGTTTTCTTTTTCCTTTTTGAGAGAGTTTCACTCTCATCATCCAGTATGAAGTGCAGTGGCAAAATTTTGGCTCACTACAACCTCTGCCTTCTCGGTTCAAGCCATTCTCTTGCCTCAGCCTCTGGAGTACCTAGGATTACAGGTGCCCACAACCATGCCCTGTTAATTTGTGTATATTTAGTAGAGATGGGGTTTTGCAATGTTTGTCAGGCTAGTCTCGAACTTCTGACCTCAGGTGATCCACCCACCTCAGCCTCCTAAAGTGCTAGGATTACAGGTGTGAGCCACCACACCTAGCCACAAGTTCTTAATTCTTAAGAGACATGGCATGTTGGGATTCACTCAGGGTGGTGGCAGAGATATTGAGTGAGAATATTAAAAATACTTATAGTCACAAACCTCTTTGGAAGACAGAGAGGTTTGCATAAGTTTCAGAAAGTTTCAGCTAAAGGCAGCCAAAACCCTTTTTACATTTAGTTGTAAGAAAAGCAAACAGCTAGGGAATGCAAGGTAGTTTATCTGTATAGTTTGTTTACTAAATAACCTTTGATTAGGGAGTGTACCTGTTAATGGTGTTTAGTCTGGGTCCTGAAACCTGAGATTTTATCATTTGTCAAACCACTATTTTAACCATGTTAATTATCCACAAGCACGTTGACTTGGAACCTGTTGTTAAATCTATAGTGAATACATGCTAGGAGGAGCACCAAGGGGTTGTGTAGCTGCGATCGCTCTTGTTGTGAGCAGCTCGCGCCCCTCGCCTGACTCTTACACTGTGTTCTCTGAGTGTATTATTCATTTGTCACTGAGTCAGGGTCTGCAGTGTAGACCCTTGCCCAGTGGTGACCTTGATGTGACCAAGGTCACAATACGGATAATTCACTCTGAAGAGGAACTCTACAAACCTGAAAGATGCAACAGTGGTTTTACCAACACCTCTAACTTTTCTGTACATTAAAAATACATATATACGTTTCTAGTGTGAAATGCTAGAAATGTAACAAAGCCTTTATAGGGTTGCCACACTTGATTGTAGGTAAGATAATTCATACTGGTCAAACTCCTACAAGTGTGAGGAATGTGGCAAAACTTTTAATCAGTGCTTACACCTTATTTCACAGGAAAGCTATTAGGCCTGAGAAAAAGTATACAAATATAAATAGTATGGAAAACCCATTAATGCCTACTCACATATTCAACATAAAAAGGTTCATAGTTAATAAAAGCCTTAAAAGTGCAATTACTGTCAAACCTTTCAGAAAATATAAGCCTTTAAATTTAAGACGAGTATTTAAGTCTCAAAAACTATTATAAAGGATGTTGCAGTACCTTTACTTGTATTACAGATCTTATTGCACATGTTTTGTACCAGAGGATAGCCTACAGAAGTTGCTCAAGCTTTGTTCAAATTCAGGGAATTTATTTTGCAGAAGACTCCTGCAAATATAATGAACTGGGGAACACTTTTTTTGTTCCCCAGCTTAGATAACACCAGAGAATTTATACTAAAATGTATTTTTGCAGATGCACTAAATGTAAAAAAAAATTTAATTCAAAATGAATTCTATGTAAATATCAGAATTTACAGTAAATAAATAACTACAGCACTAATATTTCAGAGATTACAATAAATCAGAATGTTGAGTATAGAAACTAAGGTATGGCTCGGCGCGGTGGCTCATATCTGTAATCTCAGCACTTTTGGAGGCCGAGGCAGGTGGATTGCCTGAGGTCAGGAGTTCAAGACCAACCTGGGTAACATCATGAAACCCCGTCTCTAGTAGAAATAGAAAAATTAGCCGGGCATAGTGGCTCACACCTGGAGGCTTAGGCAGCAGAATCACTTAAAACTGGGAGGTAAAGGTTGCAGAGTCGAGATCACGGCACTGCATTTCAGCCTAGGCAACAAAGCGAGACTCCATTTCAGAGAAAAATAGAAATATAAATAAAATACATACATTTTAGAGTTCTGAAAAATTACTAACAAATGTTATGTAGTTTTTTTTTAACATGTGGTTGCTGCCTGCCAACATACTGCCTTTTATTTTTAATTTACATAAGATAAATATACACACATTACTCTGAAGTTAAACCTTAGGTGTAAGAAAATTATGAAGTGAGTGTAAATACGAGTTCATACATATTTTAAGAAAAGAGCAATTATTGGAACAAAACACATTATTTTAATTAGGTGACTAACAGAAAACTAAACACCTTGAAAATGATGAAAGCAAATCTACACTTTCTGCTTTGTACTGAATTTATTATTTATTTATTTTTTGAGATGGAGTCTTGCTCTGCGCCATGCTGGAGTGCAATGGTGCAATCTCGGCTCACTGCAACCTCTGCCTCCTAGGCTCAAGCAATTCTTCCACCTCAGCATCCCGAGTATCTGGGACCACAGGCGCATGCCACCACACCCGGCTAATTTTTGTGTATGTGTGTGTATTTTTAGTAGAGACGGGGTTTCACTATGTTGGCCAGGATGGTCTCAATCTCTTGACCTCATGATCCGCCCAACTTGGCCTCCCAAAGTTCTGGGATTACAGGTGTGAGCCACCGCACCTGGCCTGTATTGAATTTATTAATGTAAAATTTTATGGTGTATGTTTCACATGCTCCCCAGAAACTGCCTGTTAAAGCACAGGCAACTTTGTCTACAGAAATAACATCCTTGAGTACAACAATTAAAAGCCCTCTTCAAACAGAAAAAAAAATAATTATTTTTAACAGTTATTTTAATAAAAATTTAAGCAAAATTGAATTGGATGCATTTTTGTACATCTATGTGTGTGTGAATGTATAAAATGGTACACAAGGAAAAAATAAGCCAGAAAAAAATGTTAATATTTGTAATGAATAAAACTGGAAAGTAGTTATTATGTGCAGATGATATCTTTGTTTATGTAGATAACAACAGTAGCAGAAAGTCTTTTAAAAGTTTATTGTGGTGCATAGGCAACATTCCGAGATAATACCCTGGATTCCCAGTCTGTTGCACACCTGCTGTGTAATCCTTTCCTCTGGAGTGTAAGAAAATGTGTGACTGTGCTGGGAAATCACTCATGACATATTACCATGTGTTGACTTTGTGTTTCTCAAAAGAGAGATTATCCTGATTGTTCCAAACTTAATCAGAGGTGATTTTAAGAGAAAGTGACACTTTTTTTTTCAAGTAAATGACTTATAGGCGGGCCTTGTTGTAAGCTGCTTATGGTGACCACATGGCAGGAAACATGTTTGTATATTGTCATCATTTATGCCTTCTGCATGTCACTTCCAGTAGGGAGAATAAGAGAATCCTATGGCAGAGGGGAAAAAAGGGAATCTCGTTCATGGAAGAAATAGTCACCTCTCATCTGGGACAGCTAAAGAGAAACAGGACCACAACAGAACCACATTAATGGGAGGAAAAGGGCAACCTGGGTAAAAGTGCTCACTGGCATTATGGAACAACATTGAGTAACCTGTAGTGAATGATCAGCCTCTTGGATACCAATAATCTGCAGCCAGGGCTGCATCATCCAACAAGCATACCATCATCATCATGGGAACCCAGGTTTACACTGTTTTCTACAGAAATACCATGAAGACCAGTGGGTAATGTCCTAGAATTGACCTTTTCTTTTTTTCTTTTTGAGATGGAGTCTTGCTTTGTCACTCAGGCTGGACTTCAGTAGTGCTGTCTCAGCTCACTGCAACCTCCGACTCCCGGGTTCAAGCAATTTTCCTGCCTCACCTCCCGAGTAGCTGCAGGCAAGGATCACCACACCTGGATAATTTTTTTATTTTTTAATTTTTAGTAGAGACGGGGTTTCACTGTTTTAGGCGGGATATTCTGGATCTCCTGCTCTCATATGGCCTGCCCACCTAGGCCTCATGCTCTGCTAAATTAAACTTCTTTCAAAAAACATACCTAATTGTTTATTTTCATATTTGAAAAACTTTAAAAAACAATGAATTTATATATAATTAACTTCTAATTAAGGAGGATTCTACTATACTGTAATACAAGATTAAAATGTAAATACCTTAAGAATATTTTTTGAATGCATGACTACTTACGTAGATAGTTTCTTTTAGATTAACATGACAAAATAACAATTAGAGAAAACGTTTGAAATGGGATAAAATTAATCAAATCCACATCTTTTTGATGGCTTGGCATAATTGCCATGCATTTGGAAACGGCTAGATGACTAATAATAAACTAAGACAAGATTTTGGCTTTGCTCATTCATTGTTTTTGAACTTTTAATTTTATTTATTTATGTTGAGATGGAGTCTCATTCTGTTGCCCAGGCTGGAGTGCAGTATCACTATCTGGGCTCACTGCAACCTCCACCTCCCAGGATCAAGTATCTGCCCCAGCCTCCAGAGTGGCTGACATTACACAGTCACCCACCACCACGCCAAGCTAATTTTTATATTTTTAGTAGAGACGTGTCACCATCTTGGCCAGGCTCATCTTGAACTCCTGACCTTGTGATCCACCCACCTCAGCCTCCCAAAGTGCTGGGATTATAGGCGTGAGCTACTGTGCCCTGCCTGTTTTTTACGTTTTGAAGTCTAAAATTCTGGCCAAAGTATTCAAAGGGAGTATTTTACAGGTGGCTTCCTAGGGTTCCCAAGGCAATGAAGGAAGAATTTTGATAGGCAGGAAAATGGGAATTATATACACACATTGCTCCTCTCTGATTTGCCTTAACACTGAGAAATTGAAGATTCTACATGTAGTCTCTCTCTATTTAGAGTAAATAAAAGATTTATTTTTCAAAAAAGCAAATGTTTAAAATTAATGGGTAACAGATGCGATTAGCTGTTAAAAAATCGTGTGACTAAATTCAGCAAGTATACAGTCATTCAAACAACAGGCCAATTAAATTAGGACCCTAATAGGTGCATGTGGAAAGCTTTCATGTAAGTGTGGTGCACCTCCACTCAGCATTTTCTTCTGCCTCTTTACAGCGATAGCAGTTTCCCCTGAGCGACTCAGGGTGCATACTGGGAACTGAGAATGCTGTGTTCAGAGTGATTACTGAAAACATGGTTAATATACTTCTTCCATAGGATAGTAAAATGTTATAAATCTTACACTGCCTCAGAAAAGCTGTTAGTAAAAGATTAGGTGCTCAATTTGAGTTTGTGGAAAATTTCCATATTTCAGATAACTCAGACACTTAAATGTCAACGAAATCCCATAAAACCTATTTGAATAAGATAAAGTCTACTTAGCCAAGAGTTTTATATTACCGGTAAATTTAGAAAAAAATACAAGACCAGTACTTTAAGACAAATAATAGTGTTTGACATGTGAGTAGCCCCCAAACAAGTGAAACTGATCTCTACTAAAAATACAAAATATTGGCCGAGCGCTGTGGCTCACGCCAGTAATCCCAACACTTTGGAAGGCTGAATTGGGTGGATAATGTCAGGAGTTCAAGACCAGCCAGGCCAGCATGGTGAAACCTTGTCTCTACTAAAATATGAAAATCAGCTCTGCATGGTGGCGCATGCCTGTAATCCCAGCTACTTATGAGGCCTAGGCAGGAGAATGGCTTAAATCCGGGAGGCACATGTACCAGTGAGATGAGACCATGCCATTGCAACCCAGCTTGGGTGACAGAGTAAGACTCTATCTCAAAAAATAAAAAAATAAATAAGAAAATTTGCCATGCATGGTGGCAGGCACATGTAATCCCAACTACTTGGGAAACTGAGGCAGGAGAATTGCTTGAACATGAAAGGCCAGTGAGTCAAGACTGCACCACTGCACACCATCCTTGGCAATAAAGTGAGACACAGTCTCAAAAAAAAAAAAGTGATGATACATAAAACCTATAAAGTTATTTTATAGAATATAAAAAACATTAAATTTGCAAAAGTCTGTTAATAGATATACCATATAAAATAATTATCATCAATAACAAACTGGAAATACAGAGGCATAGTTTTTGTGTTCATTTGAAGTTGTGATGAGATTAAAATACATTGTTTTAATTTTGAATACATTGTTTAAATTTTGAGATGTATGTAATCTCTAGTTTTCAAAATGAGTACAAAAATAATATTTATAGAAAGTATGCAAAAGAAAATAAAAAATAATCCATGCCAGTGCAAAATTAAGTGAACATTAAGAAAGTAAATCATCTGGGCACAGTGGCTCATGCCTGTAATGCCAGTACTTTGGAAGAGTGAGATTGGCAGAAAAGTAAAACAGGAAATAAAAAAACAAAACTACTAGAAACTCATTTAAAAAAACAGCAATATAACTGATTTATAACTGTGAAAGTAGAAAAGTACCTCTTTAAAGTTTTCCCATCCTTTCCTGTAATCCTAGCACTTTAGGGGGCTGAGGTGGACGGATCACCTGAGGTCAGGAGTTCAAGACCAGCCTGACCAACATGGAGAAACCCCATCTCTGCTAAAAATACAAAATTAGCTGCGTGTGGTGGCGCACGCCTGTAATCCCAGCTACTTGGGAGGACGAAGCAGGAGAATCTCTTGAACCCAGGAAGCGGAGGTTGCAGTGAGCCACGATCGTGCCATTGCACTCCAGCCTGGGCAAGAAGAGTGAAACTCTTGTCTCAATAAATAAATAAATAAAGTTTCCTTTCTTGTTAAAGGATAAATTTGCTAATAACTTTCTGTTAAGCCCTATCCTATATAGCTGTTAGACATGCTTATACGCACGTAGTATATTCTATGTCCTTGTACTTTAACCAAGATGTCTGTGCTGGATTTGCTCTCAGGCATGTTCCAGCTTGCAGCCTATGCCCATTACATGCTGAAAGCTTTAAGTTTTAAGTTGTTAGCCAATTGGGTTTTAATTTAGGTTGTGAGGTCTCTAATTTTTTCTCTGTGGCACCAAGCATCCATTTCCAACAAACTTCATTTCTTTAAGAAATCATTTTAAATATAAATTGACTAAACAAATGAATAAAATGAAATTAATCTTAGGACTTTGGAAGGCCAAGGTAGGCTGATCACTTGATCCCAGGAGTTCAAGACCAGCCTGGGCAACATGGCAAAACTATCTACAAAAAATATATAAAAGCTAGCTGGGTGTGATGGCACATACTTGAAACCCAGGTACTTAAGCTGAAATGAGAGGAACATCTGAGTTTGGAAGGTTCGGGTAGCAGGGAACCATGCAAATCATCCTGGTTGACAGAGTGAGACCCTGACTCAAAAACAAATCGGGCCGGATGCATTGGCTCATGCCTGTAATTCCAGCACTTTGGGAGGCAGAGGCGGGCAGATCTCTTGAGGTCAGGAGTTCAAGACCAGCCTGGCCATCATGGTGAAACCCTGTCTGTACTAAAAATACAAAAAATTAGTCAGCTTTGGTGGGCACCTATAATCCCACCTACTTGGGATACTGAGGCAGGAGAATCGCTTGAATGTGGGAGGTGCAGGCTGTAGTGAGCTGAGAGCACACCATTGCACTGCAGCCTGGGCAAAAATAGAAAAACTTTGTCTTAAAATAAATAAATAACTAATATATGTAACAAAAGATAGAATGCCTGAGTGGTTTTTTAAAAAAGCATGCAGTATGCTGCCTACAAGACTCATTTTAGCATTGAGCAAATAAGCTGAAACAGAATAAAAAAAATGTATATTCCATCAAAATCATAATCACAATTGAGTGAGGTAGTTATACTAGATAAAATATGCTATAAGTCAAGTACTCCCATGAGACAAAGATTAATGTTATATTATGGTAAATTGAGTTGATTTACCAGGAATCTATAACTATAGTATTGATCTATCTATAAGTATATATGTATATAATATCAGGGCTGCAAAATATACAAAGCAAATATTGGCAAAGTGAAGCAAGACATACATAGCAACATAATAATTGTAGACATCAATACCTCATTTGCAACAATAGAAACCAGATAAAAAAATAAATGGAAAACTTAGACAACATTGTAGACTATATTAATTATTTTGCATATAGAGACATACTGAGAGTGCAAAAATTATTTTTATTTTCATTTTATTTTATTTTTTGACACAGACTCTCAGTCACCCAGGGTGGAGTGCAGTGGTGCGAACTGGGCTCACTGCAACCTCTACCTCCTGGGTGCAAGTGATTCTCCTGCCTCAGCCTCCCGAGTAGCTAGGATTACAGGTGCACACTGGCACACCAGGCTTTTTTTTTTTTTTTGTATTTTTAGTAGACACAGGGTTTCACCATGTTGGTCAGGCTGGTCTTGAACTCCCGATGTATGGTGATCTGCGCACCTTGGCCTCCCAGAGTGCTGGAATTACAGGCGTGAGCCACTGCGCCTGGCCATAACTTTTAAAGAAAACACTAATTCTGTTGATGGTGCAATAAAAATGAAATCCATGTTAATTGTTGGTGGAAAACAAACATGCAGCCATTACTTTAAAATGTTATAAATGTTCCTCATTTATAAATCTATATCCAAAATATTTAACACAGGCCAGGCACAGTGGCT
>CAUYQU010082851.1:0-23770 GCA_963574635.1 Cheracebus regulus | reverse complement strand
ATGTTTAAGTCTTTAATCCATCTGGAGTTAATTTTAGTGTAAGGTGTCAGGTAGGGGTCCAGTTTCTGCTTTCTGCACATGGCTAGCCAATTTTCCCAACACCATTTATTAAACAGGGAATCCTTTCCCCATTGCTTGTTTTTGTCAGGTTTGTCAAAGATCAGATGGTTGTAGATGTGTGGCATGATTTCTGAGGCCTCTGTTCTGTTCCACTGGTCTGTTTATCTGTTTTGGTACCAGTACCATGCTATTCTAGTTACTGTCGCCTTGTAGAGTAGTTTGAAGTCAGGTAGCATGATGCCTCCAGCTTTGTTCTTTTTGCTTATGATTGTCTTGGCTATATGAGCTCTTTATTTTGGTTCCACATGAAATTTAAAGTAATTTTTTCTAATTCTTTGAAGACAGTCGATGTTACCTTGATGGGAATAGCAATGAATCTATAAATTACTTTGGGTAGTATGGCCATTTTCATGATATTGCTTCTTCTCATCCACGAACATGGAATGTTATTCCATTTTTTTGTGTCTTCTCTTATTTTCTTAAGCAGTGATGATACTATAAATTAGTTCAACCATTGTGAAAGACAGTCTGGCAAGTCCTCGAGGATCTAGAACTAGAAATACCATTTGACTCAGCAATCCCATTACTGGGTATATGCCTAAAGGATTATAAATCATTCTATGATAAAGACACATGCACACGTTTATTGCAGCACTATTCACAACAGCAAAGACTTGGATCCAATCCAAATACCCATCAGTATGAGACTGGATAAAGAAAATGTGGCACATATATACCATAGAATACTATGCAGTCATAAAAAATGAGTTCATGTCCTTTGCAGGGACATAGAGACATAGATGACGCTGGAAACCGTCACTCTCAACAAACTAACACAGGAACAGAAAACCAAATACCACATGTTCTCACTTAAAAGTGGGAGTTGAACAATGAGAACATATGGGCACAGGGAGGGGAACATCGCACACCGGAGCCTGTCAGGGTGTGGGGGCCAAGAGGAGAGATAGCATTACAAGAAATATCTAACGTAGATGATGGGTTGATGGGTGTAGCAAAGCACATGGCACATGTGTATCTATGTAACAAACCCACACATTCTGCACATGTATCCCAGAACTTAAAGTATGATAAAAACAAAAATGAAATAAATATGTTTAAGATATGAAATGAAAAAAGTAAGTTAAAAAGCAAACTACCATATGCTCCAGCAATCACACTTCTCAGTATATATTCTAAAGGAATGAAATCAGACTCTTGAATAGGTATCAGCAGTCTCATGCTTACTGCAGCAATATTTATGATAGCCAAGATATGAGAACAACCTCAAATGTTCATTAACAAGTGAACGGATAAAGAAAATGTGGTATATACATATTGTGTTAGTGTCCTCCAGAGAAAGAGAACCAACAGGATACAAACAAAAAGAAGAGGTAATTTATTATGGAAATTGTTTCAGGCAATTACGTAGGCAAAGAAGTCCTGTTCTAGGTTATCTGCAAGCTATAAAACCAGGAAAGCTAGTAGTGTAATTCAGGCTGAGTCCTAAGTTCTGAGAATTAGGTGATTCAGTGGTCTAACTCACAGCTGAGCCCAAACGCCTAAGAATTAGAGTGGAGGAGAGGGTTCAAACCTAGCATGAGTCTTGAAGTCCAAAGGCCCAAGAACCAGGAGCTCCAATGTCTGAGAGCAAGAGAAGATGGATGTTTCTACTCAAGAAAGAATTCACCCTTCCTCTTCCTTTAGGTTCCAGGCCTTCAAAGGACTGGATGATTCCTGTGCACACTGGTAAGTGTGTATCTTCTTTACTCAGTCTACTGATTCAAATGCTAATCCTGTCTGGAAACACCCTCACTAACACATCCAAAAATAATGTTTTACCAGCTATCTGGGTACCCTCTAGTCCAGTCAAACTGACACAAGTTAACCATTACACATACAATGGAATATTATTCAGCCTTAAAAAAACAAAGGAGGAAAATCTTGCCATGTGTGACAACATGAATGAACCTGAAGGACATTATGCTAAATGAAATAAGCCAGGCACACAAGGACAAATACTTTATATTCCACTTATGAGATATCTAAAAGAGTCAAACTCACAGAAACAAAGTAGATGGGTGGATGCCAGGGGCTGGGAGAAAAAGGAAATGGGTAGTTACTGTTCAAAGGGTATAAATACAAGTTGAATAAATTCTAGAGATCTGCTGTATAACATTATGCCTGTAGTTAACAGTACTGGATCATCCACTTAACATTTTAAAAGATGGTAGATCTTATGTTAAGTATTCTTATCACAGTTTTTGTTGAAGCTTTAAAGGTACAAATAACGGGTGAAATTTTGAGAATAAAAGTATTTGGAATTAATAGTATTATAACAAAAGCTGAAAAAATAGGTCGGTAGAAGTTCAGAAAATAGGAAAAGATGAGAGTATACTTTCAAAAGAGGAAATTTATGGAAGACAGAAATACCAGCAAATGTATAGTGGAAAAATCATAGCTATCTCAGTAGATTCCAAAACAACTTTTGCTAAGATTCTATATCCATTCATAAATGTAAAAGAACACTAGCAAACTAGGCATACAGAAAAATTTCTCAAATCTGATTGAAAGTATCTACAAAAACCCTAAAGAAAATATTTAGGAAGAGGATGAGAAATGATCAGAACAAACTATTAAAAGCCAAAGCAATCTTGAACAAAAAGAACAAAGCCAAGACAAAAAAAAATCAACCTCAGTTATTCATCAATGGATGAACACAGATAAAATGTGTATTCAGCCTTTAAAAAGGAATTACGTCATTTACAACAACAGGGGTGATCCTGGAGGACATTATCTTAAGTGAAATAAGCTAGGCACAGAAAGACAAATACCATATGATCTCACTTACAGATGGAATCTTAAGTTGAACTCAGCAGCAGAGAAAATAGAATCATTACCAGGGGTGTAGGTGTACAGATTAGAGAAATATCAGTAAAAGATACAAAATTTCAGTCAAGCAAGAGTAAGTTCAGGAGATCTATTGTACAACATGGTGACTCCAGTTAATAACAAATTGGAGAGAGTACTTTTTATGTCCTCTCACCACAAAAAAGTAGATGAAGTAATGCATATGGTAATTAGCTTGATTTAGCAATTCCACAATATATACATATTCAAAAATTATGTTGTACACCATAAATGTAAATTGTCAAAAAAATTTTTTTAACTTTTTAAAACTATTTAAATAAGAATATTCAGTAAGTTTGTTGGATATAAAAGTCAGCCTACAAAAAAACAGCATTTCTCTGAATTCCAATGACCATCTAGGAAACTTAACAGAAAATGTTAGTGTTTTCAATAGTAATGAATACATACTACCCAGGTTTTAGCTTAATGAAATGAAATCCTTCATGGAGAACACTTTTTAAACCTAATAAACGTTTGGCTATTATAAATAAATGGAGATTTCCATAATCTCACCTGAGAAGAATCATTATAAATTTTTTATAATGTTTAATTTTATTCCCATTCATCCCCTCCCAACCTGGATTTTGAACACACTAGCTATGTGCAAAATTAACAAAGATCTAACATATCACATCATGAAGGAAGTCCTGTAAATCACTCAGATAAAATGCCAATGGGAAAAGCAGCAAAGGATATCGACAATTTATAGAAGAGGAAACCCAAAAAGCTAATAAGCATGTAAAAAGATGGACATACTATTAGAAATCAGAAAAATGCCAGTGAAAGCAATACAATATTGTTTCAGGCCTACAAAGTGAGAAAAAAAAAATGCCTGATAATGCCAAGTGTTCCCAGTAACTGTGTAGATTCCTCTCTAGAATGTCTGCTGCAAACTGGCAACACTTAAAGTAACTGTATACTCTGACTTCAAAATTCCATACCTCAATATATATCGCAAAGAAATTCTCACAGATTCATCATGGGGCATATTAGGTTGGTTTTGGATTTGGTGAAGACTGATTATAAGTGCTACTCTGTTTACTTTTCAGTCTATCTGTCTATCTATGGCCTAAACTCTTAAAGAGACATTTTCAAAAAAAAGTGAAATAAATATCATCAGCGTTTCATCGTATTAAGCCGTTTTCTACTCCTTTATTCTAGTATTGTTGGAGTTGGCTATGCATGTTGCTTTAAAGTATGCATAAGAACAGTTACACAGAAAAGGCCACTACAATACATGAATTTTCTTATTTTCAAGGCTGGGTTTGCTTTTCATGTATGTTTACTTTCATATACATTTTAAAATAAATATGAATTCTGAATCCAGTTGGAGTTTGGATTAGGTTTAAATTTATTTATGTGTATAAAGGTGTTCACTGCAGTTCTGTTTGCGGTAAGAGAGACGAATTCAATCCAAGTATTGTTCCCACCATAGGGAAGTAGATTCACATGTGACAGAAATGGCACTGGTATTGTGCAGTAGTTAGAAGTAATGGGCTAGAAGCACCCACAAGCACAAGGATAAGTTACCATTTTTTATGTGTTCAGTCATGAAATAAGATGCTGTAATCATTTATTACAAACATAAGTGATATCTGGAATTTGCTTCATAATAATTCAGGTAGGGAGGAAGTGACTGGGGATTCAGGAAAAGTTATAGATAAAATGAATCAATCTATCAGTTGATTATAATTGATGTCAATAATGAATATGAGAAATTTACTATAATTTTATGTATTTATTTATATATATATATATAATATATATACACAAAATATGACCAATTTTATCAAAAATTATGGAAGACACAGAAAATGCACTAGAATGATTGCCTGAAGGAATGGAAGGCAGGGTTAGAGAACAGATTTAAGAAACACGATAAAAGAGGACTTATTTGGGCCAATGACAATAATGTGCCATTTGAGAAGTATGATTTATTCAACATTGGCAGCTGGGGTCCAAAATCAATACTGACTACTCACCGAGCTAGGCTGGCAATACCACAGCCAGCACAGAACAGAATCAACACTAAGAGGCATGAGCATCCATACAAAGCAAACACGAATTCACTCCACAGACTTCTCTAGGTCAGTGGTAGTAAAGGAAATTGTCATTGTCTATTAGTAATCATTGATCACTGGGCTTTCATTTGCCAAAACAATCTAAGATGAAACTTAATGCCCCTTAACTCAAAAATCAATTCAGTATCATGATCTTCCCTGTAACAAGACTATTTCCAAAGTGTCTTCTTGGCATGTATTTCACTATTGATTTACTATTACTGTTTAATATATACTTATTTCCAAATTGTAGGGATTTTTTTCCTCCCATGGTAATTTTCAGACTGAAGTATTAAATATCTGCCCTTTCTATGTAGCTCATCATTTACATATTTTAAAGCAACACACAGAGAACTACAACAATACTATAATAAAGGAGTAGAAAAAACTGCTTCATGCAACAAAATGTTAAAATTTTTATTTCACTCTTTACTAAAATGTCTCCTTAAGAATCTAGGCCATAGATAGACTGACAGACAAACTGAAAAGTAAACAGAGGAGCTCTTATAATCAGGCTCCACCGACTCCAAAACCAACCTAACATGGTATGCCAGTAGAATACTTTGTGTCTCCTGGTATCTGCAAATGGGAAGTTACACAGTCAGAATACAGCAATTATTTTGGGTCCCAAGCATGGATCCCAAAAGAGAGAAAAGGTGGGGGGAATGAGTAAATAAATGGTTCAATACAGCTAGGGATTCTTAAGTGTGAGCATGCAACAGCATCAGCTGTGGAGCTTATTAAATCGGATTGCTGAGCTCCCACTTCCAGGGTTTCTGATTCCAGTATGTCTGGTGGTAGCCCCAGTAAGTACTTTGCTAACAAGTTCCCAGGAGGTGGTGATGATGATGAGAGCCCAGGGCTAAGACTCCCAAATCACCCCCACCCAGGTCCAGGGCCCAAATTCTTGACCACTGGAACATACCACCTACCACAGAGAGATAAAGTTTTGCTGAAGGCATTATCCCAAACCACCAAAAAATATGTTTAATTTTTATATGTATATATGAGGAAAAGCTTATTCTAACAGGATTCACCAATATAATACTCTGCTTACCAAGAAATTGTACTGCCAGAAACTTCAGCCTGTCCAAATATTATGCCAAACATTTATAGTTTGTTCTTGCAACAAATGTTTGTTAGGAACCAGTCATGTGACCCAGCACTGTGCTAAGTACCGACACACAGGAAGAAAAGGAAGCTTCCACCTTCTTGGAGCTTACATCCTCACATCAAGAATCAGTAAGTTCCCAAAATAAAGGTCACAACGAGAGCTCCACTAAGTCTAAATGATGTCTTCCTGTGAATTAGACAAAGTTTCCACCCACCAAATGGAGCAGTGGCTGGATTTTAACTTCTCCTTGACCGTAACTAGGACTCAAACAGTTGCCCTGAGACTCTGGTGATTAAGCATGTAGGGTTAAAGCTTTGTCCTATATCTATTTAACATTCAATTTTCAGACTCAGTTACAGATTTTCTAATTCCACAGCACATGTCAAGGTTTTAGAGGCCTTTGCAAGGCAGCTAAAAATTAGATAGTCATACTCCTGGGTCATTATTATCATTGATCCCTGCAAGGCTTTTCTTGTTCTATGTTTCCCCTCTTCATTAATAACTTTCCTCCTTCCCCACTTTCTTACAGAAGTATACTGAGCTTAAAGCTAAATATTCAGATGTACGTATAGCTATGCAGAAACACACAAAGGCTATATAAAATCATTTGAAAATTTATTCAAGCTATCTTGAGGCCAATGTGTTTTTAATTTCCAAAAAAATGCATTATACCATAGATTTTGTCTTTTTATGTTTTTCACTCAACACTATGTTTTAAAGTTTTATCCATATACCTGAATATACAGCTGGTTCATTGCTTCCAACTGCAGCAAAGTATTCCTTACATTACATCTACCGCATTTTGCTTTCCCATTCCCCTAGAGGGCTATTTTAGACTGGAATAATAAATATGTGAAGTGATGGTTAAAAGTAGCTGGAAAAAACAGAAAAACTCAAAACGTATGCAGAAAAGAGTAATTTCTCAATGGTGTTAGAGTTGCTGGAGTTCTCTTGCATGGTAAGCAAAGAAAAAGCAACAAAAACAACTCCCAAGACGCTGATAGAAAATGCTTTCTCACAGATGTGCTCCTGTAATTACCCAGAACCCTTGGACAGAGAAGAAACAGAGTTGAGGATAAGCCACTTTAATGGAAGAAATTAGTTTATACATTTAGAAAATTGGTCATGTTAACCTAACAAATGCTATTTTAGTACCAACTGTACAAGAAAAATAGCCTTATCCAACTTCTAATATTGCCCGTCTGCTTCTCTTCACTTATATAATTTTCATTCCAGTATAGTTCAGGGATGTCCTCAGAGAAAAAATGTTTTCACTACTTTGAAAAACAGACCCTCAGTGTCATATTCACCAATAGTTCTCAACGCTGCCTGCGCTTTTCAATCACCTAATGAAAAATACCAATACCAAGGCTCTATGCTGGGCTATTTAAATCAGCATTTCTAGAATTGAGCTCAGGATTAGTATTCTTTAAAACTTCTCACATTACCCAAAAGTACAGACAAGACTGAATCACCACTGAGCTAAACACTTTTGGCTACAAGGACTAACTTAGGTTGTCAAGCAAGGTGATATTAGCTGCAAGTAACAGCAAACGTTGCCTCAAACTGGCATAAGCAGTAAGGGAGTTCATCAGCTTACCCCGTGACAAGTCCATAGTGCAGACAGTCTCCTATAGAAGTACATCCAGGCCCCAGCCATGTGTCTTCAAAGCTCTGCCATTCTGCTTTGATAGCCTCAATCTCATGCTGGTAGCAAGAGAGTTTACAGCTACTTCCACATCACATATGCAAGCATATTCAGTAGCGCGTCTTGACAGCAATGAAACCTCTTCCAGAAGCCCCCAACAGCTACCTGCTAACAGCTCACTGGCCAGAATTGGGTTCCAAGCAGATAAAGGCATTTAAATTACCAAGATTGGCTGAGGCTGATGGTTCTCAACCATAAATGTGCATTAGGATCACCTGGAGAGCTTGTTAAACCACAGCTCATGGAGCCCTACTCCCCGAGTTTCTTCTTCAGTGGTTCTGGGGTAGGGCCAAAGTATTTACAGACTCAGCTGCCACATGATGCTGATAGACTTTGAGAACAATTGATTTCTTTTTTTAATTAACATATATTAATATATATTCATTAGAATATTCTTTTTTTATTTTACTTTAAGTTCCAGGATACTTGCGCAGAACATGCAGGTTTGTTACAAAGATATACATGTGCCATGGTGGTTTGCTGCACCCATCAACCCATCATCTAGGTTTTAAACCACGCAAGTATTAGGTATTTGTCCTAATACTCTCCCTCCCCTTGTTCCCCACTCCCCGACAGGCCCTGGTGTTTGTTGGAGAATCACTAATTTCAACCAATGACATCCACCTGAATGCAATCAGCTTTTCCTAAGGCACATGACTATTCCAAAGAGCAGTAAACACCTGTGGTCATTTAACTATATCCAGAAATTTTCTGACCCTCCTTTCAAAAGGTGAAGCCTAATTTCCCTTCCCTTGAATGTGGGCTGGACTTAATGATTCACCTCTGACAAACAGAATAAGGGCAACAAATTTATAAATGTTTATTGTTTTAAGCCACTAAATTTTGAGGGTAATTTATTATGCAGTGATAGATAACCAATACAATAACCATACAAAATTAAGGGAAGGAGAGAAGTTATCTATAGTCATAAACAGTGTATGGTCCAGCTTGTTTCAGTTAATGAAGGTTTAGTATAGAAATAGATATGCCTAGGAACTCAAGAAATCCAAAGTGGATTTTAAGAAACAGAAACTTAAAGGTCGTTCTGTATCCAAGGAACCTGAGGAATCTCAGCATCAGAAGTTCAAAGATATTTACTGTAGTGCTTGCTCTACCAGGCTCTCAACAAACATCTGTTCCATTCTCCTCTTCCTATACACCACCAGCCTTCTGATGTTCTATTCTATATCTTTTGTCATTGTTCGTCTTATAATCTCTGTTCCCCCATTCTGGCTTGTGCCTCCTCCCAGTGCCTCCCAGACTCTCTCATTGCTGCTCAAAGTGTGCTCTGTGGACCAACATCACCACCATCACCTGAGAACTTAACAAAAATGCAGAACTTGGGGACTCAGGGGAGAAGATGGGAGGGGGGTGAGGAATAAAGGACTACAAATTGGGTACAGTGTATACTGCATGGATGATGTGTACACCAAAATCTCAGAAATCACCACTAAAAATCTTATTCAGATAACCAAACACCATCTATGGAAATAAAAATTAAAAAGCAGAACTATGGGTCATCGTCCAAATGTACTGAATCAGAATCAGTATACAAGTTTGAGAACTGCCACTTCATATCACCACATGACATTAGGCTTAGGCTTCCAGCACTTCAGTGGTTTCCAAACTTCGATGCACCTTGTCAATTACCTGGGATCTTTAAAAAATACCAATGCCTTGCTCCCACCCTATACGTTCTGATTTGATGTGTATAGGTAACACTGGTCATCAGAAATTTTAAAACTTTCAAGTGACACTAATGTCCAAAAAATGTGGAAACCACTAGTTTACAGCCTTCTTTTCTTGCTATTTCATAATCAAATTTCCAAAAAGAGAGAATTTGAATAATCTGCCTTATCCTTTTATACAAAGGAATTCCATCGGCTTTTAACTATTCTTTATGTTGACTAGTCTTAATCTAATCTAATCAATAACAGGGGAAAGGATTGCAAGATTATATAACCCAAAACATAACCACTCCTATTCAAAAAGGTTGTGGGGAATATAGTTTCCTTTATCACAATACTTCTCAATCTTAGCTGTATATTAAAATAATCTGGGAAGTTTTTAAACCTGAATGCCTAGTCCTCACAGAACCATTCATTCAATAGCTCAGGGTTGGACCCAGGCAACATTAATGCATTAACCTGCCCAGATGATTCCAATTTTCAGCTAACATTGAAAACCATTTGTAAAATGGAGGGCATAGTGGTGAAAAGGTCTGTATAAGCAGTATCCCCAAACAAATACGAATCACAAATCACAATTGTATTGGCTTCAAAATCATGGTTATTTTTGACCTGAATCCAAAACTCAGTTGAGTGAACCAAAGCATCATTTAAGGGCAAGAATATGTTGAATCAGACAGACTTGAGCATTAAAGCAGTGGTTAAGTGGATTTAAGTAAACTAAATGTTGATAAACTTTAGTTTCTTCATCTATAAATGGAAATAAAGCCAACTAACTCAAAGACAGATATGAATAATAAGTTAATATACATAAAATACTGTAGATAATCAAATACAACTTAGACATTGTAGGTGATCAAATGTTACCTGCTTCCTCCTCCATGTATGGCACATATATTCTTTAAAAGTGTTATTCTGGGTATTATCAGACTTAAACCTTTCACAAATGCCATCGAAATGGTATACTGTTGTTATTTCAGTTTGACGGGTGATAAAAGGTTTTTAAATGCTAATTGAGAAACAAAGCTGAGTCGAGCACAAGCTATTTAACCCCAAGCCCCAAATTCTTAACCATTGTAAGTTACCTCCTCTCTAAAGTAGCTACTGTCTTCCCTGTCGTAAAAGAAAGACCAATGTCCATGTGTATACGGCATGGAAATGAGCCGCTGGGAAGTGGGAGAGCGATGCTGTTAGTGATGTGGTGTGGGACATATGCTACTGGCATCCTGGTAATTGTCCTGTTCTTTCTCTTCCCTCAGGCTAAGTTATCAATTGCAGGCAGCTCAATCCTGTCCTAGAAGGTCATAATGCAATTCTTCAAAGGTGATATTGTCAGTAGATTTCTGAAAAATCACCAGAATGTGCTTCTTATAATTTTTGCCTACATAAGCATAACATAGTCTGTACGTTTTTATAGACTAAAGAATGTTAGCAATGCAAACCGATAAATAACCATTTCCAATTAATCTTCCTCTACCCTCCCTGTCTTTCAATTTGATCCAAGTTAGTGCTCCTATGGAAGCCAATTACAATTGTCACTTGTTTTTCAGATAAATCTCTTTTCTTGTTTGTAATGCCTCTGCTATCTTCTTGTAGTTAATTCCCGTAGGCTCCCTTGATAAATTCATTAGCCAGGATGGTTTCCACTTTAACCAAATTTCATTTGTACTTCTTTGCATCTCTTCAAAACATTAATTCTTCAACTTAAGACAACTACAGAAAAGACATCCACTAAGACTTAGATTTGGATTTAAGAATTAGAACTGGAACAGGCCCAAGTTCAGAATTTAAGTTTGTTTTTGGCATCCTGCACTTACTCTCTTTAGTTTCTAGAACTTCTCACTAGTCAGACCTTTTCATCTGCCTCTTTCCATGTCGAAACATCACTATTTCATACTAAAGCCCTTTGGTTCTCTGCTAAATAAGAATAATCTCTTCTTTTCTATATTACCATTTCACCCCTCTCAACTAGATTCTTCCTGCTGGCATACAAGCTTATTCAAACATTTAATATCTTTTTTTTAAAGAATCTCTTCCTTGAGCCCCCATTACCTTAAAGTTACTATCCCATTTTGGTACACCACTTATAATAAAGTCAATCTAAAGAGTTGGTGACCGTCATTCTCTCCACTTCCTCACCATCTAGCCCTTTTGAAACCACTCCAAACTCATCCCCACCACTCCAGTGAAACAGTTCTCATCAAAATTACCAAGTACTTCCTCTTGCTAAAGTCAATGATCAAATGTCTGCCTTCATCTTCCTCAATCTCTCAGCAGCATTCTACAGTATTATTAGTACCTCCTTCCTGAACCATGTTCTTATCTTGGCTTCCATGACAGCAGACTCCATATTTTTTCTTGTTGGCTATTCCTTCATAGTCTCCTTTCTTGCATCTTTCTTTTCTCCCTAACTTCTTAGTATTATTCCTCAGCAAAATTCTCTCCCAAAGGCAGTATTATGAACTCACATGATCCTGAACACCCTCTAGCGACTAAGCATTCCCAAATTTATACTTCAAACCTTGACCTCTCCTCAAGTTCAGACCTGCACATCTTCTTGCATGCTTGTTTAATGTGTCTCTTTGTATGTTTAATAGGCATTTCAGATTTAACTTGTCCCAAACAGAACTCTTGGTTTTCAAACCTATAACCTGTTCCTCTGCAATTTTCCCTGCCTCACCTGGCCATTGCTCTTGATTCCTTGGCCTTTTTGTCCACACTTTTATACTTGATTTGTCTCCTTCATTCCCCCATATCCCCACCCTACCCCCACATGCTAGGCATCAACCCATTAGCTGATACTTTAGGTTCTACCTTTGAGATATATTCCAAATCCAGCCACCTCTCACTAACTCCACTGTTACCACTTTAGTCTAAGCCATTGTCAGTTTACTCTAGGCTAAGTGTAGCAGTCTCCTAAATTGTCTCTCTGCTTTTAAGGTTACAATCCATTCTTCATTCAACAGATAGATCAAAGAAAGGTATCAAAAAACATCTTGTCTCTGACTAAAACTTTCAGCAACTTTTAACTGTACTTGGAGTTAACACTTAGCTGTTTACTTTGGTCTACATTTTCAATGGTCTAATACCTGTGGTGGCCTTTATGGTTTCTTCCCTAAAATATTCTCTTTCTTCAAATGATTAACCTAAACTGTTTGTTCTCAAACTTTAGAATCAAAAGGCTAATTCAAGGATTGGGATTACAAATGTAGAGGATGAGCCTGAAGAATCTTGCCTTGCCATAAAGTACACACACACACACACACACACACACACACACACACACACACACACACACACACACACACACACACTGAAGGGGGTATGTTAAAGAGGCATAGGAGCCAACTGAAAGAACTTTTCAATGACCAAATCTAGAACCTGGTGAGGTACAAAATCAAGTAGCACTGGATTATCACCCAATCCATGAGTCTAAAATTCTGTGACTCCATAATGATGTAAATAAGTGATTGAATACATTAATAAATGGGAACCAAGAGACAAATCTCCTATGTAGAATTCCAAAAAAATAATAGATACTCTACCATCAAGGAGAAATCTGACAAACACTACACTAAAGGTCAACCAGGGTATCAAGGTCAGCATCGACATTCATAAATCATGGTGATGGTGTGTACTCCAGAGGAAAGTGACAGTTTAATTCTATGGTCTTCCTCCCAAAAACCCATGGTGCTCATCTAATCATGAGGAAAATATCAGACAAATTCCAGTAGAGGGATATACTACAATAGACCTCATCAGTACTCAGAACTGTCAGAGTTCTCAAAAACAAGAAAATCTGAGAAACCATCACATTCAAGAGGATCCTGAGGAGATCTAACAATTAAATGTAATGTGGTTTCCTGAAACAGAAAAAAAAAAAAAAGACAGTAAGTAAAAATAAGAAAATCTGAATAACCTTTGGACTTTAGTTAGTAATGTATCAAAATTGTTTTACTGAAATAATGTCTATTTTTTAAAACAGAAAAATTAACAACAAACCTTATGCAGGAATTTGCGGACTTTTTGAGAAGACACTGGATTACTTTGGGGCTTGAAATGGGAGTTTGAGTAAATCTCATTCAAATCCCAAGTGGCTTCTGATTTACATCACAAACTTCCTAAGACCAGACATGCTTTAATGCTCCAAGCACAAACACTGCTTCCCTCCTTCCTTCTCCTCAAAGGCACAGTAAAATTTGTCTCAGGTTTTCCAGGCCTTAATCATCTGAAGAAGTTCTGATGATCATTTATTTTTAACTTTTCCAAACTTAGGGATATGTCATAATTGTCAATAAACCTCACAAATTTACACTTTGTTCCTACCTTGAATGTATACTTAAAAGTTAAAAAATATATATATTGAGTGTACCTGAAAATTACCTGGAGGGCTTATGAAAACACTGATGACTGGACCTTACTCTCCAAGTTTCTGATTCTTGCATTTCTAATAAGTTCTAAGGTAATACCAATGCTGCTGTTCTGAGGACTACTTTTGGGAGCCACTCAGCAAAACCAAATAGCATAATTACCTACTTATCAATATCTTTTTAAGTGTGGGCAGGAGATCCAAACACAGCCAGCAAGATGAGAGAGGAAATTAGATGGATTACTTTTGGCAAAAGGCTTCCTCATCCAGAAAAAAAAAAAAAAATACACAGACCCCTTTCTCCAGCAGGTATAGTGCTTGAATGTAATATCTAAACCAACTGCAACTAACATGAATTCATGAAGGAGCTGCCAAAAGATGGCAGAGCAAAGAGATGGAAAAAAATCTACATCTTTGATCATGTCTTTGAGCTACTGAATCAACCAACCCTGAAGTATTCCCTATCTCCAAAGAGCCTATGTGAAATAAACGATTTCCTTATTGTCTAAGCCAATCTGAGTCATGGTCCTTGGTTCCTTATAGCTGAGATCATCCTGAGGCTACCTCTGAGATCCCAGTTCCTTCCACTCTCCCCATAATTTACTTGCTCCAGCCTCACTGGCCTTCAGTTTCTCAACCCTACAAAGTGGATTCTGCATCAGTTTCTGCCATTGGTAGTCCCTCTAACTGGACCCTCCACCCCCAGATCTCCCCATGGCTGGCTTCTTCTTGTCACTTGGGATCTTAAATATCACCTCTTCAAAGATGTCTTCCCAGATCACCCAATCCAAAATGGCATTTTCTATCCTACTTCCAATATTCTGTATCCTATTACCACATTTTATTTTCTTCTGAGTATTCATATCCTAAATTATACTACAATATTCATGTTTCCTAACTTCCTTGCTCATTTTCAGCCACTACCACATCTGTCTCTTTCTGCAATATAAGATCCAAAAAAATTGTGACCATCTCTGTCTTGTTCATCACTCTGCCAGTGCCTAGAAGAGTGTCTAGGAATGTGATGGGTGCTTAACAAATATTCATGTAATGAATAACTTTAAAAGGCTAATGCATGCTCACTTTTAAATAAATTGGGTCTTTGTCCAAATGTGAGAATTTCAGAGGGACCACTGAGAGAATGTGTTTAAAGGAACATCTGAAAGATTCCCTTCAAAAAGAAATTATTCTGTGTAAAAAAGCATAAATTGCATCTACACATAGTATACCCAGATTCTAAATTAAAGATTAAGTGAGCTGTCACCAGAACTCCTGGTATATAAAGACAATTGCCAATAGATTCATATACAGGGCTACATCAATGCCAAGCAAAAGAAAGGGTGACAACTTTCCAAAGTCAAAAGTCAGCCAGAGCAGAGCAAAGACCCCATCTCTGGACCAGAGAGCTTCTTGTTAATAAGATAATGGATTATTCTATGTGTTTGTACTTTTTAAATAATAGTTTATGTGTCAATATAAATCAAAGGGAAGAATCGCTGAGCACTCAACCTGACCCAGAAAGTCAAGCTGGTTTTCTAGAAGCAGGGGTCAAAGGTAGGCTTAGAAAGGAACATGGACAAGGGGAGCTGAAAAGTATGTCTCCTACTTGTTCTTCAGAAAAAAAAAACCATTCAAAGGGCACCCTGAGGACCATCTGGAGCACAGTGGTGTGATCATTTGTTTCTTCCTCCAACATCTGCAAGTTCCCTGTTCTCTGGATTAATTGTCTACTCTGAACCCACTTACAGGAGGCACCCTGCCTGCCTCCTTCTGGGACATCATCATACAGGGCAGACAAAATATCTCTCCCCATATTGCATTTTTCTCCTACTTTTGCAATTCAAAAGCTCCTTTTACCAAAGCCAGTCTGGCCTGATAGATGAGCAGAATCAGCAACTACTGACTGAGATAGAATATATGGTCGAGAGACAATGTGTTTAACTCCCAAAATATTTCCTCAGCCACTGCTCATAATTAAACTTCACCCAAAACAGCATAACATCCTTCAAAAGTAATTCTCATTTCATACAGTGTTCCTGTACTAACTTTGTCTTGCTTTTAAATTATTGAAAGCAATTATTTAAATTATTAAAAATTATTTCAGTAATTATTTTAATAAAGAGCCAGGCACAAGTTCCTGGAGGAGCATAGCCAGTCACTGGAAGATATATTAGAGTGACCTACTACATGTTCATAACAAATTTCAGCAAAACAGAATTTCCTATCTATGGCCTTTAACTGGTTGAATATTCAAAGGAAGAATTTTGTTTTTCCTAAAAACTTCTTTTAAGCCCAAGGGATATCTTCTCAGGCTCCTTCCCTAGGGAAAAGAAAAAGAAAAAACAAAAAAACAAACAAACAAACAAACAAAAAAACAAGCACTCTCTTTTTCCCATTTATCATCCAAATAAATCACAATATGTATGTAAACAGTGAGAAACTAGAAAACCCAAAGCATAGGGCTATCAAACACTATTCTGTTCAGAATTATGAGTGTGGATAAGAACTCTTCTCGGGGAGGGGGCCCAAAAAAAGGAAAAAAAAAAAAGAACTCTTCTCACTATTGCTGCATTATTTTTTATACATAGATTCATAGACAGAATAATCAGTTATAATAGCTTCTCTAAGTTAGGGTTCGCTTATAAATCACTCTTCCCTAAATTTACTTTCATTTTTATTTGCTCTTGATTCCTGTAAACAATTTGTATTCATGCTGTTTGGTCTTTGTGTCTGATTGTAGACTGGTTTGGGACTGTTTGCCCTGTTTTGGCTATTAATTCTTCTTTTTCATTTTTTGCCTAATTACTCCATTAAGTTTTAACAAAAGCCAAAAAGTTATTTTCAAATATTAGGATTGCGTTAATTTGTAATTAGGACTATTAGGGTGTGCTTTCACTCATTTATTTATAGTTACTAAGTGCCTATATAACAGACCTAATACTAGGCATTATAGGAAAAAATAAAAATGAAGACAGTTTCTACCCATTACATCAGTTGCAGTGTGATAAAGAATGCATTAAGATACGAGTTATATGAGGGAGAAAGTGGTAAATCTACTCCTTCGTTTTCATCAAGTTTTGGTGGTTGAGACAGCTGAAACCCAGCAAAGGAAAGAGAAATCAGGCCCAAGAAAACTAGCTCATTAGGAAAAATTATGTAGTAAATTTCACTGTCAGGAAAATACACACCTACGAGAAATATATAAAAATTAAAGAATGAAATGGCATAGAGTATTTGGGTTTAGAAAAAATGGAGGTGGTGAGAGGAGTAAATTATTGCAAAACTGTGCAACAGACAACATTCCAGACTAAGAAGATATTTGATTAACAAGCCATATGCCAAACTAAGAAAACATATGATTTATTAAACTTTGATACAGATGCAAACCCTCTAAGTACAGTTTATACACAAAATCTAAGAGATCAACAATCAGGACATCTCGTTTGGGCAAATCCCATCTGAGAAATTCTGACCTTTCTTTCCAAAATGTGTTTCTCTCTGAAAGTATAGGAAACACCCTGTGAAACTACTTCTCTAATGGGGAATGAAGACTCCATTACACAAAAATGTCAAAACCTTATGAGAAGCACATAAACTTGGATTTTGCAATAAGTAGAAAGGGGGAATTCAGGCAAGTCAAGAATATACATGATCTGGGAAGCCAGATTCAAAGATTTTCAAAAGAAAAATAAGATCAAGTCCATTCTCTGATCTCCAGAAAAAAAAAAAAGTCTCACAAACTAGGAAGACTTTAAAAATAAGTTTTAATATGTAGCATCAAATCTTGATCAAATGATAAGAAATGTATTCAAATAAGTGTTGCATGAAATTATTTTCAATTACAAACAAGTAGTAGTGAAGGCCACATAAAAAGGAACTGCAATCGCCTAACAGGTAATTCCTACACACTGCACAGACAAAACTAGTTCACTGAGACTGTGGCATTGCAGTAGAGAAAAAGTCTAATTGATGCAAGGCTGGCCACACTGAAGAACTGGAGTTACCATTCAAACCGGTTCTCTCCAATAACTCAGAGGCTAGGATTTTTGTGGATAATTTGGTGGGCAGTGGCCTAGGGAATGGGTCCTGCTGGTTAGTTGGGGATGAAATCGCAGGGGTGTGGAAAACAGCCTTCATGCACTGAGTCTACCTCTCTGTAGGGGCTACAGGACCAGTTGAGTCATGAGTCACATGTCTGGGTGGGGTCTCTCAGTTTCCAGAATGCAATAATCTGAAAATCATCTTAAAAGACAAATCTTGGGTTCTACAATAGTGATGTTAACTGTAGGAGCAACAGGGGAATTCACAAACCTTGTGACCTCTGGCTATAGGACTGTTGAGTAGCATGGAATCATAAAAACTATGCCTACATTTTATCAGAATTCAGGCCCCTCCCTTAATTCTAATCTCATGACCTTTCACTAGTTTTTGGTCCCTGAGCAAGGAGGGGGTTAGTTTTAAGGACTGACTATCATAATCCTTGCTTCCAAGTTAAACCATAAACTAAATTCTTCCCATGGTTAACTTGGCCTCTGCCCAGGAATATGTTAAGACAGCCGGCATGTGAGGCTAGAAGCAAGATGGAGTCAGCCATGAGAGATTTCTCTCAATGTCATAATCTTTGCAAACAAAGGTGGTTTCAGGATCAATGTAGATGCCTACAAGGTTCTCTACTGAGCTCAGAATTTTTAAAAATGTACAAAAGTTGGAAATAACATGCATAGGCAATAATGATAAGTATCAAAATTGGAAAAAAATAACTAGTGCCAGTTTAGCTAAAACTTTAGGATAAACTGAGCCTTGACGGGAATTAGAACAAAGGACTAAAGAATAAACATAGAAGGGATGAAAGGAAGCCACATAATGGAATACTTCATACATCAGAGAAAAGAAATCAATGAAATAATAAATTCAGCTGAAGCTTATAACCAAGGGAACAAGATTGGAAACAGCAGTAGATTGGGCTTCTATGACACTGGTTTTTCACCCTGACTTTTCTACCTTTAATTCCTTGAATTTCAGTTTCCTTCTTTATCCTAAGAGCTCTTTACGTTAGGGAATGTATTTGGATCTGTATGTGGGTGATCCACAGAAAGTGTTTGGTCCTTCTCCTTCTTCCCAAGACCTCATTTTTAGATGGATTCTTTTCTTTTACTATCCCAGCTCCTACATCTCTGTTCAACCTTCTTGGGGTCCTCTTACTCTAGAGGGTTTAGGTGTATAAGGACAAATCCAAATTTAAAATATGGCTTCATTCTCCATGTTGAAAACAAAGGAAGAGATTTTTCTTCCCCTCCTTTTTCTCAGAGCATTTGCCATACAAAGTTTGGAACTACGAGTTTCTTCTCATCTTTTTGAAATGTGCATAAATCTTTTTGCAGACTACATTGGCCTTTTGTCAGCTAGCCTTTGATTCCCTTAATAACCCAGGAATGTCTTTCTCAAGAATTTGGAAGACGACAGGAGGTAGCATTCCCATACCCCAATTTCTTTTGGAGGGTGGGAGTCTAATTTCAGTAGACTCCTTGCTCCAAGTGGCAAAACTACCTCTTGTCACAAAGAGATAGGTTTGTTTTTTTTCCACATAACATTAATTCACTAACACAGATGGTCACTTCAATTACCAGGTAAAGTTTGGATAAATTATCTGTGACAAATAGTGTTGTCAAATCCTCTTACTTGAAGAATAGTTATTGTTTATCTTGAAAATATACATTCAATATTTATATTAAAAAGGAAGATTTCTGTTATTGCAATCTCTTAGTGGATTGCTTGCAATGTGCATCATATTCTGGTTTAATGCTGATTCAATAATAAAAGTTGGGTTGTTTTTTTTCTCTACTATCTTTGGGAAGAAGTTTTCTAGGTGAGGAGACTTTGTATTTAATATATTACTCCAATAGGTGCCAACCATTCTTTTCCTGCTGACTCCTTGAAAATTAACATCTTTAAATACACTTTGTGGCAGGATTCATAAGATAAATGTATGCTTTTGGGAAAGAGGTAAACTTATAATACACATAATTTGAGAGTGTTGCTGTATTCAGTCTCAACTGTTGACATTTTAAAGCTGCATTTGTAATTGTTGTACTAAAATTTTTGAGAATTGTTTCTTTGTTTGTGGGTTGTTTTGCTTGATTCCATGTAAATAAAGATCAGAATTCAACTATAGTTTCTGCCCTGAAAAAAAAGTTGTGATCCATTTAATAATGTTTAAATGACATCTGGAAATTTTTCCAAATGGAAAAAATAGCAATTTGGGTATTTTTATTGGTATACAATATCTGAATGCTAAATATTTGCAGTCTACATAACAGAATTGTCATGTTCTACTGAAATCATCTTTCTATAACAAAATGTTTCATTGGAGATCACTGAAACCATGGAAACCATCTGACAACATATTTTCTCCAACCAGCTGCTACAAATTGATAAGAATTGGACTTTGACAGGTATTTTCTGAAGGAAGTGATGCAACTCCCTTAAGAGACAGAGACTAACAGTCATATTAGTGATTATACTAATTCATGGACAAGAGCAAAACAAAGAAGGCCAGGAGGCAATGGATATACAGGAAATAGTGAGGGTTATGGAGGGATAAGTTCTCCGTGGTCAATAACTAATACGTTTTGGGAATACAGAGAGTTTAACAAAATTGTCAAAGATATCATTGCAATGGTAAGATGGAAAAAGTAAACAACACGTGAGTTTCACATCACAAGCCATCTATAATTAGAATTGACTGATTAGAGCACTGTGTTAAGGAAGATTCTGAAGTTATGTCTGTTACAAGTGTAGAGGTAAAGAGTAGCAGCCTATGGGTCATATATTTGCTATTCCTAATCTAAAAGCTCCTTTTGTAATTCATGCCTTGGTTAGACCTACTGACAGAGTATAGGCTACCCTGGTCGACAACAGAGAGCCAAGAAATGACTACAACTGGTTAGATGAGAAAATCTAGCAGACTATAGCATGAGGAACTTTTGACCAGGGAGGGTGAGACCAAGATGGCTGACTAGAAGCAGTGGCAATTGGAGACTCCCATACATGTACCCCAAAACCTAAAATGCAATAAAAAATAAAATTAAAAAAAAAAGAAAAGAAAATATCAGAAACAGAGTGCAAATCCTGCACCAGCAACTGAGGTATCCAGATTCTATGATAAGGACTGACTAGGTAGCTGGCATGACCTACAGAGAAAAACAAAGAACTGTGTGGTGCAGAAGCCTACCTGAGAGCCACATGGGGCAGGGGAGCCCCCATCCCCACCCAAGGGAGGTGGTAAGTTAGCATGCTACCCAGCCTGGGAAACTGTGCCTTTTCCATAAAACTGTGTAACCCATGGATGGGAAGATCCCACTCGTGAGACCATGCCCATGCCACTGGGACTTTGGGTCCAAACCACGAAGTTGGACAGATTCTTAACAGCCACGCAGCTAGAATTGGCCTAAGCCTGCCAAGTTGGCAGGCAGGGAAGAGAGGCACCATCACCACTGCTGCACTGCCTGCTATCTAAGTGGGACTGAGCTCCTTGGGGGAGGGGCACAACCAACACTGGAGGAACTCCAGGAACTCTAACTCCAGCCAGGGTCACAGGGACAAAACTCTGATTTCCCTGGGACTGAGCCCCTAGCAGGAGGGGAGGCCATAGTCTCCATGAACCAGCACAGTCTTTCCTCCTGCCAGCTCTGAGGAATCCAGGCAGCCCAGATGAGTCGGCTTCCCCTCAGCACAGCACATCTCCTCTACCAAGGGACAGCCAAAGTGCCTCATTAAATAGGTTCTGCTTGCCAGACCACCCAACTGAGTGAGAACCCCCAATAGAGGGTGACAGACATCTAAACAGGAGCATTCTTATTAGCATCTGGTTGGTACCCTTTGAGGTCAGAGACCCCAGAGGAAGCAGCAGACACCCATCTTCGCAATTCTACAGCCTCCTTGAGTGACATCTCCAGGCATGGGTGCGAACTGGATGAATAGGGCCTGAAGTGAGCCCCCAGCAAACTGCAGCATTCCTACAGAAGAGGAGCCTAAACTGACTGTTGAAAGGAAAACAGAAAGCAACAACAGCATCAACAAAAAAAGTCCCCATCAAAACCTCATCCAAGGGTCAGTAGTCTCAAAGATCGAAAGTAGAAAAACTCATGAAAATGGCAATGAATCAACAAAAGAACACTGAAAACCCAAAAGTTCAGAGTGGCTCTTCTCCACCAAATGATCACAACACCTCCCCAGCAAGGGCGCAGAACTGGACAGAGGATGAGCTCGATGAAATGACATAAGTAGGCTTCAGAAGGTGGGTAATAAACTTCACTCAGGTAAAGGAGCATGTTCTAACCCAATTCAAAGAAGCAAAGAACCTTGATAAAAGGTTAAAGGAGCTGCTAGATAGAATAATCAGTTTAGAGAGGAACATAAATGACCTGATGGAGCTGAAAAACACAGCAGGAAAACTTTGTGAAGCATACACAAGTATCACTATCCAAATCGACAAAGCAAAAGAAAGAATGTCAGAGATATCAGAGATGGAAGACTATCTCATTGAAATAAGGCAGGCAGATGAGAGTAGACAAAAAAGAATAAAAAGGAACAAGCAAAACCTCCAAGAAATATGGGACTATGTAAAAAGACTGATTGGAGTACCTGGAAAGAGATGAGGAGAATGAAACCAAGTTGGAAAATACACTTCAGGATATTATCCAGAAGAATTTCCCCAACGTAGCAAGACAGGTCAACATTGAAATTTAGGAAATACAGAGAACCTCACTAAGATACTCCATGAGAAGATTAACTCCAAGACATATAATCATCATATTCTCCAGGTCAAAATGAATGGGAAAAAATGTTAACAGCGACTAGAGAGAAAGGCTGGGTCACCTACTAAGAAAAGCCCTTGACATTAACTGTATCTCTCAGCAGAAACCCTACAGCCAGAAGATAGTGGGGACCAGTATTCAACATCCTTAAAGAAAACAATTTTTAACTCAGAATTTTGTATCTAGCCAAACTAAGCTTCATAAGCAAAGGAGAAACAAAATCCTTTTCAGACAAGCAACTGCTGAGGGAATTTGTCACTACCAGGCCTGCCTTGCAAGAGCTCCTGAAGGAAGCACTAATTATGGAGAGAGAAAAAAAAAGAACCTATACCAGACACTGAAAAACACATGAAAATATAAAGAGACCAATGACATTCTGAAGAAACAGCATCAACTAGTGTGCAAAATAACCAGCTAACATCATCATGACAGGGCAAATTCACAAATAACAAAATTAACCTTAAATGTAAATGGGCTAAATGCCGCAATCAAAAGACACAGACTGACAAACTGGATAAAGAGTCAATACCCATCAGTGTGCTGTATTCAGGAAACTCATCTCACGTGCAAAGACACACATAGGCTCAAAACAGGGATGGAGGAACATTTACCAAGCAAGTGGAAAGCTGAAAAAAGCAGGGGTTGCAATCCTAGTCTCTGATAAAACAGACTTTAAACCAACAAAGATCAAAAAAGACAAAGAAGGGCATTATATAATGGTAAAGGGATCAATGCAACAAGAAGAGCAAACTATCCTAAATATATATCCACCCATACAGGCACTCCCAGATTCATAAAACAAATTCTTAGAGACCTACAAAGAGACTTAGACTCCCACACAATAATAGTGGGAGACTTTAACACCCCACTGTTGTGGGGTTAGTTCCCAAGTGAGACCCCTTGGAATTGGGTCTCGCCATATGGTGAGCTTGAGCCCGGACACAGTTTCCCGTTGGAGGCAGTCGAGCTATGGGAAAGCTGGAACTGCAATCAAAGGATATATGAAAATAACCTTACTAGACAATGATGTGATATGTGGTCTGAGAAG
>CAUYQU010082849.1:0-35789 GCA_963574635.1 Cheracebus regulus | reverse complement strand
TCATAGGCGGGTGTTGAACAATGAGAACACATGGACACAGGGAGGGGAGCACTATACGCTGGGGTGTGTTGGGGGGAAATAGGGGAGGGACAGTGGGGGGTGGGGAGTTGGGGGGAGATAGCATGGGGAGAAATGGCAGATGTAGGTGAAGGGGAGGAAGGCAACAAATTACACTGCCACGTGTGTACCTATGCAACAATATTGTATGTTCTTCACATGTACCCCAAAACCTAAAATGCAAAAAAAAAAAAAAAAAAAAAATGCCCCATTACAGTTTGCTCTTCACTTTGTTCATATTGTTCTCTTTCCTGGAGCAATATTCTCTATCCACCTCCTTCCTGCTCCCCTTTTAAAATCAACTTATTTTTTTATAATTCAGCTCAAAATCACTTCCTCAGGAGTGTAACCCTTGAATTTGGAAACCATATCAGATTTTCTCATTATTTCTCTGATAAGACTTTTCACTTGTAGTGACTTGTATGGCTTATAACTATATATTCAGTTAATGCCTATCTTAACTATAAACTCCATGAAAGCAGAGATCATGTGTTTGCCCATCATGGTATTGTTGACATCTGTTAAGTTGAATAGCACTGTCCATGTTGAAGAGTGGTGCTTCAACACTGTCACTCCTTTATGGGTTATCCTGGCATCAACTGTCTTGACCCACTTCTGAATCCTAATTTCCTAGAGATTTTCCAGGCTTCAAGCATCAGTACTCATTTCTTTATTTTATTCAAACCTGATGATCAATACCACTTCTTATTCTGCCATCTTAGACTTTTCTCTGATTTTGTTATTGTAGATCACTCCAAGGAAGGAACCCTTCCTAGACATCGGCCTCCTGGGACATGCTACCAGATGTGTGCCAAACTCACTTGGCAGGACTTGTCTTCTGTCAACTTAAATATATTGATCCATAACTGGAGGACTGGATCACCTAGCCCTCATTTTTTTAGGCCTAGATCTCCGTCTGGTCTCTCTGGAGTGCCCCTTTAGCCAGATCAACATTTTTAGGCCCTTTTACTTAGCTTTCTGTACTTGGGCTCAAATATCATCACATACAGGAAGGAGCTTTGTAAACTTGAAAAGACTAGACACGTGTAAGGGATTAAGGGCTTAGTTCAGGCTCCCTTTCAATTCATAAACTAGGCTTCTGCTTGGCACACTCTGCCATCTGGAGAAATTTTCTACTGTTTTCTTCCCCAATGACAGTTCCATTTCTTTTCTCTCTGCTCCTTACCCTGCACTGGCATAGATAGAACAGGGTTTTGTTGTTGTTGTTGTTGTTTTGAATGTCAGATCTGTTGCTGTTAAGCCAGTAAGGTCCCTATCTTTAAATTTTTGTTGACTCCCTATATGATTTGCTACAATAAAGCTTCACAATAGCAACTTAGATAGCAAATACCATTTTAGCAAATTACATCTTGATGTGAGCTAAATAATTCATGCTCACAGTTACTTTAGGATGAATAATAATAGCACAAAAGACATGTGCTGTAACCTTGGGCAGATCCTCTTCCCTTCTGAGCCTCAAATTCTTCATCTGTAGGATAAGGAGTTAGATGAGTAAATGCCCACATGCTGATTAAAATAGACCACATATGTAAAAGGGCTTGTATATGGCATGTTATAAATATTTTGTCACTACCATTTTTGAATTTAACTCCATCAGTCTACAAAATAGAAACAGAAGGCCATGGAGGTTCATTCATTCATTCATTCATTCATTAAATCAGTCTTTCCATAACCGTTTATTAAATGTCTATTACAGGTCAGGCACTATGCCAGCAGCTAAGTGACTTACCCAATGTTGCACAGCAATTTCATGGCAGATCTGGGATATCAACAATAACAACAGCTATTATGTGCTGAGGGCTCACTATAAAGCTAGCGTTTGCTAAGTATTTTATAATGTCTAATCCTCAGAAATTCTTCACTACATTTTTTATGATAACAAAATTGCGCCTCAAAAACTTAAGTGCCATCTCAATGATTTCTACTCAAAGATTTCTCTAAATGGTTGTATAGGTACCAAAAAATGATATTGAGATGTAGAAACCAATATACAGTGAACTAAACATGATTTTGATTTTTGGTTATCAGTTTTCCACAACAAGTTAAGCAAAGTCTCTAATACTAAAGCATGAGGTGCCAAGTTAAAAGATTTACAAAGTTGGTAGGCAACAACATGACAGGATTAGGAGCCAGACAAATTCTCTCAGCCATAAAAATAACAACTACTGTACAAATAAATCAGGTACTCTTCTATTCCCCTCTCCTCTCCCCTCCTCTCCTCTCCCCTCCCCTCCCCTCCTCTCCCCTCCCCTCCTCTCCCCTCCCCTCCTCTCCCCTCCTCTTCTCTCCCCTCCCCTCCTCTCCTCTCCCCTACTCTCCTCTCCCCTCCCCTCCCCTCCCTTCCTCTCTTCTCCCCTCCCCTCCTCTTCCCTCCCTTCCTCTCCTCTCCTCTCCCCTCCTCTCCTCTCCCCTCCTCTCCCCTCCCCTCCTCTCCCCTCCCTTCCTCTCCTCTCCCCTCTCCTCCCCTCTCCTCTCCTCTCCTTTCCTCTTCTCTCCCTCTCTCCCTCCGTCCCTCTCCCTCTCTCTCCCTCTCTCTTTTTGAGACATGGTTTTGTTTTGTCACTCAGGCTTGAGTGCAGTGGTGTGATCATGACTCACTGCAGCCTCGACCTCCAGGGCCCAAATAATCCTTTGACCTCAAACTTCAGAGTAGCTGGGACTATAAGTGTGCACTACCACACCTAATTTTTTGTATGGATGGGATTTTTCCATGTCGCTCAGGCTGGTCTTGAATTCCAGGGCTTAAGCAATCCATCAGCTTCAGCCTCCCAAAGTACTGGGATTACAGGCATGAGCCACTGTGCCTGTCCTCTGTAGCATTTTTTTTTTCATAGCATCTGAAACCATATTATATATGGTTTATTTGTTCATTCATTGGCTGGCTGAATGACTGAATGGATATGGTCACCTTCTTTTCCTCCTGGCTCCCATTCTGGTGCTCTTCTCCCTGCATGCAAAATCAGCCTATCCTTCCCAGGAAAGAGTATGGGAGTGAGACCCCAGAAACCTAGGTTTCCTGTCTGACTCCCCAAAGAGACTCTAAGGTTCTGCTGCATCCACTCAGGATTGTCCCTCTCTCCACCTGAGCAGTATGCAGTGGGAATCCTGCCAGCACCAGACAAGGCAGCCTGCCTTCTTCTGTCCTGATTGCTTCTTGGTTACCCCAGGGCACAGATGAAACAGAGATAGGTATGCAGGATGGTACAGCATGTATTCCTTGAAAGAAAAGCTTTGTAAGTTTAATTAAAACCCAGTAATTTTCATGGACCACATGGTTTAAGAAAAAACTGTGTTCTTGGAGCTTTTCCTACTCTTTAAAAAATTGTTCCTTTAGTCTAGTTTTGATTTCCCATGTAAAAGGGTCATGAAATTAATGGAAAGGAAATGCCCAGGAAAGGAAAGATGCTGTTACTTACTCATTGAATTTGAAAGAATGGGGATGATATTTCTGATCATTTCTTCAGCTGTCAAAAGACCACAGATGCTCCTTTAATGGTATAAGGACAAAAAGTTTTTCTTGTTGCAGACTTGCCAGAAATGAGACCCAGGAGAAAGGCATTGTTTCCTGCAATTACACAGTTACCAGGGAAACCATGTATGGAAGTTAGCCTAAGTGCAAGTTAAAAAATGAAGCATCTCATAAATTGGTGTAAGATTATTTCGAAAAGTCTGGGCCAATCATGGCACAGAGTGACCCCTGTAGAACTGTAAGGATTTCTTAGCTGTGGCAGGAGATCACACTTAAAGGTTACCTTTCTGCTGTTTTCTGCTGCGAACCTCTTTAATGAGTGTTTTTCTAGGAGTGAAAGTCTTAAGGTAATTTTCTTTTTAACTCCCACAAGTCCGTCACCAAAAAACAAAAACCAAGCAATCAACCAAAAACAATGTTTGACTGTAGTCTAGAGAAACAGGTAAACATACACACACACACACACACACACACACACTTTGGGAAATAGTATTTAGTAATCTTACATGTCAGAAAAAGACTTCCTTTTTCTCATCTTTACTAGTTTACACAAAGATTATTTGTGGTTTGCTTTAAAGAAAGGGCTGAATTAGTGTCAATTATTTCAAGTATATTACATCCCTGAGACTCAGTTCTCCTTTCTATAAAACAGAGTTAATTATAATCTCTACCTTCCATAGTTATTCTGAAAATGAATAAAGATATATGTGTGTGTGCACATGTGCATGTGCATTTGTTTGTATATATACACATATATATGGTATTTACCACATAGTAGATGTTCAAGAAATACCTAGAAAATCTTAGAGATCATTTAGTTTAGCCTCCTACTTAATGCAGATAATTTCTTTTAAAATATAATGACCATCCAACTTTTCCTTAAACTCATCCAGGGACAGGAAGCTCACTATGTTACAAGGCAGCCCATATCATTAACAGATAGCTGACTTCTTCCTTTTATTAAGTTGGAATCTGCTCCCTATAGCTTTTATTCATCAGACATGATGGCTTGTGGGAACACATGGAACAAATCTATTCTTGACCCTGCAAATTATCATCCATGTCTTCTTGAGTTCAAATAACCCCATTCCTACAACTAGCTCTACATGCTAATTATAGGCAGCTCTTTGTGACCCTAGGCAAGTTACTTCACATCTCTGACCTTCGGTTTCCAGCCATTAAATGGAAATAGTAATTTATTTCCTGTTTCTCTGTCAGACTTCTGCTAAAGATCAAAATGAAATGCCAGATAGGAAACTTTTAGAAAGTGTAACATACCACACATTAACTAGTGTTTATTATTACTTTTTCCCAGTCATCTCCACTTAGCCTTGCCTAAAGGGAGCAGTTGGCTCTGTTTGGGAGACTGAGAAGAGTTGGACCTTCCTTACTTAAGCTCTGCCATAGTCCCAAGGCCTGAAAACTGATTTGCATCTTCTTGGTTCCCCTAGCTGCTTCCTCAGCATGAGCCCTTGCCTCTCTCCCCAGGTTCCCTCGTTGATGTTGCTCACCCATTTAGTTAAATGCTGTTTTGACGAGGTAGCCTATTTTGGTAAGTGCCTCTTGGGAGCTGCAGAAAGGTTTAATTCCCTTTCTTTTCCCTAATGTTTATCTAATGGTAAGGGATTGAGAATAGGTTTGATATCTCTGGAGACTCTAGGCTGAATGATTCAATAACGTATGTGTCTAGGGGCTGGCTAAGAGACAGCTTTCTGAAGAGAGGAGACGATAGGTTGAAACACTCAGCTATTACAGCAGGTGGAGTGTCACTCAACAGGAGGCATCCCAAGGGCTTAGTAAGGGGCAGCATGAATGAACCAGAGCATGTCGTGATCAGGACAGCAAGGCAGGGTGGCCACATGTCTTGGTATGTATATCTGATGTTCCACTGTGATTATTAATGGTATCACCTTTCACTCTCTAAAGTGAAATTGGGAGAATATATTACATGTTCACTTTAGACATAGAAGGGATACTTGGGGGAATCTAGGTCCTTTCTTTTCAGCTTCAGACCTGAATACACAACAGTGTGCTAGGCATCACCACCCACATATCACCCAGTCATCTCAAACTCAAAGTCAACTATTATCTCCCACCAACATGCTCTTCCAGAATACCCTGTCCCAGGAAAGGGAATCACCACCTACCTGATTCCTTAAGCCAGAAACCCAGGAGGTCTCTGAGATTTTAATTACCCTCATCCCTACAACCAGTCTCCATAGAATCCTTCAGACCTTTTCCCTCCTTTCAATTCCCATGGCTGCTGCCTTAGTTCTGAGTCTCATTCTTTCTCCAGGACCCCTAAACTTTAATTTGGTGTTGTTCTAGTCAGTCCCTGGCTCCGAGTGTTTTAAAATCCTCTGTCCTCTGTTATATAAGCCATCTCTCCAAGTTTCCTTTTATGATCATGATTTTGATGTACTTACCTAAATCATTGAGCCCTGTACCTTATCTCTAGGAGCCAAACTTCTACTTCATTTTCAACCATTCATTCATCCATTCATTCATTCAACAAAGGCATTGAAAAGTTCTGAGAAAACAAATGTATCAATATTATTGAGCCAATAAATCAGTTTTGGTTACAGCCTGCTGAGCAGTTAGGAAGCCATGAATTTGTACCAATATGCACTGTACTTTAGATTCAAATCTACATTCCACTTATATCCTGGAGTGTTGTTTTCAAAATATGCATTTCACGATGCCACACTCCTGTTTAAAACACTCTAATATCTTTCTATTGGCTATGGATATGTTTCAATATGGAGGAATCGCCACTAAAATAACATCCTGTCTGCCACCCCACTCACCCCTTCCCTTACCAGAGTGTCTTTAAGGGGTGGGGTAAATTATCCAATGGTGACAATGGGAAAATTGAGCTTATGCTCCCTTTTTCTCTGAAATCAGCCTACCTACAGATAGCACACACTCAGTTCTGCTTTCTGTGCTTGCCCCACTGCTGCTCGTTATTGGCAAGGGGAGGTAGGTTTCTAGAATTCAGTATTTTTTGCCACTCACTTCAACAATGCTCTCCATTCTAGCTTTTCTAAGTGGTAATTTACCTGACTTCATCTCTCAGTTGGGTCTGATCTTGGATAGAGAGCAGAGGTATAATTTATTGAGCTCTTCAACCCCAACATGCAAGAAAATGTCAAGTTATCTGGTCTTGTAAAAAAGTAGAAGATGGGCCGGGCATGGTGGCTCATGCCTGTAATCCCAGCATTTTGGAAAGCCAAGGCGGGCAGTTCACTTGAGGCTAGGAGTTACAGACTAGGCTGGCTAACATGGTGAAAACCCATTTCTACTAAAAATACAAACAATTAGCTGGGCATGGTGGCAGGTACCTGTGAGCCCAGCTACTTGGGAGGCTGGGGCAGGAGAATGGCTTGAACCCAGGAGGCAGATGTTGCAGTGAGCCGAGATCATGCCACTGCACTCCAGCATGGGCAACAGAGCGAAACTCTAGCTCAAAAAAAAAAAAAAAGAAGAAGAAGTAGAAGATGCTGGGCATGGTGGCGCATGCCTGTAATCTCAGTGCTTTGGGAGGTCAAGGAAGCGGACAGCTTGAGGCCAAGAGCTTGAGACCAACCTGGGCAACATAGTGAGACCCTGTCTCTACAAAAAAAAATTTAAAACATTAGATAGGTGTGGTGGTGCATGCCTGTAGTCCCAGCTACTTTGGAGGCTGAGGTAGGAGGTAGGAGGTAGGAAGATTGCTTGAGTGTCACTGCACTCCAGCCTGGGTGACAAAGTGTTACCCTGACTCTTTAAGAAAAAAAGTAGAAGAAATCTACTGCCTTCTGTTTTTGTAAAGTAAAAAGCATTTGCCTTTCTGCAGTTTCTCAGTATCTCTCCTCACCTTAGTACACACTTTTGGAAAGCCACCCTCTATGATGACAATCCACAGGCTAGGCTAAGCTTCAGGAGATACTGTCTAAGACCCAAAGAGTCATGAAAAGACAGCTGGAAGCAGTTTGGATACAGGAGTACTGTTTTGAGTGGCAGCCTCAATGGGCTCTTACAGTCTTCTCAGCTCCACACAGCTCACGAGAACTGCACTTTGATGGTTGATTGTAACATTGAAGCAGCTTTGAGTTCTTGAGGAGTGCTTTAGCACTTGCTGGTATTGAAGTAGCCACCCCAATCTGGCTATGACACTTTCTTGGCTGGATGATGAGAATGAATCATCCCAGTCTTATTTGCAAATAATAGTAAAAGGGCATTTTACAATTTGTTTGCAAAGATCTTTTTCCTCTATTTTATATTATCAGAAAACCATGCTAAGTGTACAAAATTGCCCCATTTGATGATGAAGAAACTCTGTCAGGTTAAGTGACTTTCTCAAGGTTCTTCAGAAAGTTAAAGGAAAAACTTGGGAAATCACCTCAGAATTAATCAGAATCATGAGGGCAGTTGGGAATCTCCCTTAATGATAACTGAAATCCAGCATCTTTTATACCCATGTAGAGCTTTGTGCTCTTGAAAATACAAAATCTAACAACTGAAAGGGGTCTTAGCAAACATATCATCCAATCTTCTTCCTTGACAGACAGGTAAATCAAGACCCGGAGTAAGAAAGCTATTTTCCTGAGATATTGAAGTGAGGCTGGCAGACGTAGTACTTCAGTCTAAGCATCCAATTTCCACCTAGGCTGTTTCTATTAAAGCTGCCTGCAGAAAGTATAAGCCCATTATGCAGATGAAAATATTAACCTCAGAGAAGTAAAGTATATTGCTCAAGATGCCATGATTGAAGAATGGGAGAGCTATGATTAGTTTTCGAGTCAGATGATGACACTTGGCTGAATTGGTGGGAGTTATTATTATTATAACAACCAAGTCCAATTCCACTTGATGGCTTTGTAGCTACCATAAAATCAGGCCATCAATTATTCAGCTTCATTATTAGTAAATTTCATAGAATTTTTTTCTTTGTTACTACTGTTTTGATTGTGTGACATGCCTTCAAAAAAAAAAGTATATACAGACCCTAGACTCTGATTACGGGTTTCAAGTATATGCTGTTTCTCCACAACATTAACTAACTGCTACCCCAGAGCCCAGTATCTGTTAAGCTGCCTGTAAACATCTGAAATTTGAAAGTGTTTTTTTCTTTTTCTTTTGTAATCAATAAATCACTTTTGATGACTTTAATGGAAATAAAATAACCAAGTAAAATCAGACTTTAGCATAGTATTGCCTAATTATGAATTTTACATTTCTGACAGTAAAATGTAGGCTTGTCAGACTCAAAAATCAAGCGACTGCTATGAAATTTTAACCATGTCTGTGGGGCTAGAAACCAGGTCCTTAGGAAATCACTGCTGTTACCTTCCATAGACATTACTACTTTGGATTCTTAGTCTCTTTAGGATATTACTAAGCCCTTAGGCATTCTAGAGCACTGCAGTGGAAGTCAAAGAGACCTGGGTTTTAACTACAGTTCTCCCATTTATCAGCGGGATACTCTGGGACAAGGAACCTAACTTCTCTGAGTCTCAATTTCCTCATTCCTAAAATTGGGACTATAATATCTGCATCCTACAATTATTGAAAGGATTAAAAATAAAGTATTAAAAGTGTATGCTTCATGGTAGGCATTCAAGAAGTACTGATTTCCCTTCTTTGCTTAAGTGATTTACCGATACAGATATGCTATTAACCAAAATATTTGGGCCTTATGCAAACAAAGCACTTGTGTCTTATCTGCCTATTCTGGCACATAACTCAATCATCTGTTCAACAAATATTAATGTCTGCTATGTGCTAGGCTCTGTGCTATGCTGTGCACCTTATCCAGTGGTAAAAACATACAAACATGATCTCTGCCATCATGGAGTTATGGACTAATGAAAGAGACAGAGATTAAATAAGTAAATAAGTATATAAAACATGTAATTATAAATTGTAATAATTACAGATGATAAATAAGTAAATAAGTATATAAAATATGTAATTATAAATTGTAATAATTGTAACTATAAAGTGGGGGGAAACAGGGTTCTATCAGAATAAGATAATCTACTTTCTTTAGGAGTGTTTGGGGATGGCTTCTCTGAGGAGGTGACATTTAAACTGAGAATGATAGGGAGTCAGCAAAGAGAAGAGGTAGAAGACTATTCCAAGTCAGGAACCCAGCAGCTGTGAAGGCCTGAGAAGCCAATATTAGGGTGTCTTTCAGACCCAGCCCTCTGTCTATCCCCCCAGACTTCTATATCCAAAAATAAATTGGGCATTTGCATATGTATGTAACTTTGCATGTACTCTTCTCTGCCTCTAAAGCCCTTCCCCCAGTTCTCTATTTGGAATGCCAACTCCAAGGGTCACATTTCAAAGAATACTTAATTAATCTCCCCAAAGCAGATCCAATGGCTCTCCTCTTGTTTCCCCCCAAATATTTGTGTTTAACTTCATAATAATACGTGGTAATAAGTATCATGCCTGTTATTGAACACTTACCCTGTGCCATGGACTGTGCTAAGTGTCTTACCTGAATTATTGCATTTAATCCAAGGAAGCCCAATGGAGGAGTTACCAGTATCATCATCCCCTTTTTACAGAAAAATAAACTGAAGATGTTGTTGCTTATCCTGACTGTCAGAGGCGAGTCTGGATTTGAACCCTAGGTCTTTTGCCTCCAAAACTCGAACTCTTCAACTACTGTGCTATGCTAGAGCAACATCTCTTTATGTCTTTTCCCTATCGGACTCTGAGATTCCTGAGGGTGGGTTTTTGTGTAATTCGTCAGTATATACACAGCACACAGAACAATTCCTCGCACAAAGGAGTTAACTATTTGCTAAAAGAATGTCTTGGCAATTACAGATCCTGACTGATAAAGCCAAAATCACATAACACGTAAACAGGTCTGTCCCTTCAGCCTTCAGGCGCAGCCTGTACTGTGGCCTCTGCTGATCTGATTTGTGCAGCGATTGACAGCCTGGGTCTCTCTCCTTCAGTCCTGTTAATGGCATTAGCATCTAGTCAATAATGCTCAGCATTTCATTTTACCACTTTAATTAACAAATTCAATTTGTTCAAACTGCTGTGAAAACAAATTAAAAGCTCAAGAAAGGGGCCTCCATGGGTTGGGGGAGGGAAGGCAGAGGCTCTGCAAGAATTAGGCTGGATGTTGATCTGCTCTTTGGAGGTTAAAAGCTGGACACTGTCTGCCTTTCAACCATCTTCCTATCCCCGACCCAACTGAATGCCTCCATGATATAGCCAAGATCAAGCAAATCAGCTTCTGTACCTTCTAGGTTTGTCCTTTCCCTCTCCATACAGGCAAGTAGGGGCCCCACTCTGCTCTTCAAGTTGGCTCTCCTTCTTCAAAGAGGGCATTCGGTTTTGGATTTGAATTCAACAATGACAACATTAATAATGAACAACCTCCTCATTTGGTGATTCTAAACCAGGGATAATTTTAACCCACAGTGGATATCTGACAATATCTGGAGATATTTTTAGTTGTCACAGCTAGGAGGAGGGTACTACTGGCATCTAGTGGGTGGCCACAATGCTGCTAAACATCCTACAATGCACAGCACAGCCTACCTCACTGAAGAATTATCTGGCCCAAATGTCAATAGTGCTGAGGTTGCAAAACCCTGTTCTAGTCCCTCTATGGTTTTCTAGGAACCCTTCTTGGTAACTGTATTCGTTGTGAGATAAGCAGGTTGGAGACTGCTAACCCCAATTAAGAATTGAAGAAGGCCAAGGTGGGTGGATCACAAGGTCAGGAGTTCAAGACCAGCCTGACCAACATGGTAAACCCCAACTCTACTGAAAATACAAAAATTAGCCGGGCATGGTGGTGCATGCCTGTAATCCCAGCTACTCAGGAGGCTGAGGCAGGAGAATCACTTGAACCTGGGAGGTGGAGGTTGCAGTGAGCCGAGATCATGCCACTGCACTCCAGCCTGGGTGATAGAGTGAGACTCTGTTCTCAAAAAAAAAAAAAAAAAAGAGTTGAGAAAATTGGCAATCAGAGTTCAAGTGATGGGCTCAAAATGCACAGTTATTAAGTAGTAGTGATGAGACCAGAATAAGATCCTTTCACTACCTCTAGTTGAATTAAAAGAGTGGAAAGCACCTTCTGTAGGCTACAAGTAGTTTTTTTTGGAAATGAAAATGGTGTACAGATATGTACCTGTCTCCTACGTATTTCTTAAGAAACAGACGCTGGTCAGGGGACTTACCCATTTGATAGGCTGTCTAGGCTTGGTGGCACCAGACTTGGGAAATGCTGCTTATGATGAGTAAAGCTGGGAAACTTCCTCCTGCCTCCTACCCCCAATGGTTATATCCAATGACTGCTGATCAGTGACAAACTTTTGAATAGAAGGCAGCTACTCAAAAGTTCAGCTTGTTCTCAATCATTGGTTATTGCAACTCTGAGATTCAATTGCCTTCTCTATCTTAGAAAGCAAGAATGGTTAAGTAAAGTCAGAGCTACATAGAAGTTTTGTGGTGAGCAAAAATCAAAACCAAAACTTAACATTTGAACCTTTTAAAGGGTTCTGACAAATACGACATATTAGATAAATCGGGAAAGGCAGGGAGTAGGCAGACAGAGAAGGGGAAAAAAGAGAAAAAGAAGAAAGGGGGAAGGGAATCTGATGAAAGTTATTGCAGAGGATCAATAGAAGCTTCAGAGAAGATTTGTCCACAGGGATGGAGGAGTCCAGCAGAATGAAGCAGCCATGGACCCTGAACATCAGAGGGCAGTCGTGGCTCCTAGTTTAGTGAATAACAGATACTCTGGCAGCCTGGGCATATGACCCAGATTAATAGCTCTGAGTGTGTGAATCAAAAGAGATGGATCACTAAATTCTGTAACAACTTGGAACTCAAGGTATTTGCTGTGGGACACTATTTAAGTGAGCATACCAAGGAGGACACTTCGTGGGAGCATTGTTCTCTGGGGAGTTAATTTCTGGTATTGAAGACAGGATTGGCCTTTCACTTTCATTTCAACAGGTCACAATTTTCTAGCTCTTAATATAATGTCAATGAACCCAACATTTAAAGGAATGAAGTTTCAGCCTAGAAGTAGTTCCCAGGTAGACTAAGGCCTAGGATTGCAAAATGCCAGCTGAGTTTTTGTAGTGGCCAGTACTAACCACAGGGAGTGTATAAACACTTGTAAGACCCCTTGGGATCCTTTAAGCTATGTGAGGAAGAGCAACATTGTAAAAGACTGAATTTCTTGCTATGACAGGTAAGGGTACAGGGATACAGAAATATAGTTAATATGTTCATGTGACCTCAATTATATTAATAAGGTGCTGAATTTTTTTTTTTCATGTTATTTCCTTCTCATTATTATACATAAGCTTGTCTTATTCTCTCCATTTTCAAAGTGGAACTCAAAGAAGTTAAGTTGCTTGCTCAAAGTTGTACCCTAGGGTTGTGTAAGAGGTGGGATTTGAAGCAGGATCTGTGATTCTAAAGAACAATCTATATCATACAAAGTCAGGGCCCCTTATGAGGAAAAATGAGTAGTGGCCAGAAGGGCCCAAGTCTCTTGGTCTGGCTTCAATCCACTTTCCAATACCTTCTGCTCTTGCCCCTGCAAAACAATGGGACCTCTGGAAACAAGCAAATAATTCTTTTTCGTTAGCGAGGACTGTTCTATAAAGACAACAAAGCATGTTTCCAAGTTAGCAATCACAGACATAGTCTACATAGGAAAGCGCGAAAGTTGCCATTAAATCTGCGCCTGGCCCAGAGAAAAGCATGTCTCTGATGCAAGAAAAGAGATACTGGGGAGGTGCCTTTGGAAAGATAAAGGCCTATTGAAGGACTCTCTGCAGAAATACCTCCATTCCTCCAATTGTCTACTTAGAGCCACATGTTGAATTTTTGTGGTGGGGCAGGGGGTGTGGTGAAAGAATATGGCTTTAGAGCCTGACTGGTCTGGATTTCAGTTCTAAACTCATAGCTCCCTATCTGAGTGACCCCAGGCACATGACCTAATCTCTCAAATCATCAGATTCCTCATCTTTTAAACAGGATAACAATGAAACTATTAGAGGACTGTTGTGATTATTAAATAAGATAATTTTGGCAAAGAATCTAGAACAAAGTCTGGCATATAAGTAAATGCTCAAAAATGTCAGCTCTATTCCCCATATTCCTAAGTCTTCCACTTACTCTGGAAGCTGTGTCCCAATTCAATATTGTATTCCTAGAATTTAGAACAAAGCCCCAGACATAGTATATATGCAATAAGTGAAAGTTTGATGGGTTGCAAAGGAAAGGAGGGTCGTGAGAAAAAAACTAGGGCTTATAGTCAACTCAGATTTTAATTACAGCTCCATTGTCTTCTAACCACTAAGTGATCTTGAGCAAATTACTTACTCTCTTCCAGCCTCAGTTTCTATATAGGTAAAATGAGGAGAGTACTAACTTGCCAAGTTTTTTAAGGATAGAAGCATGTATATACCACATACCTGGCATTTAGGTGGTATTGGCTGTAACTATTCCTATTAGTGATCTGGATTTTTATATAGATTCATTCCTTTAAACAAATTATCTAATCATCATCTTTTCCCCTTTATCATAGTTATTCCTTCTGATTATGAAGAAAATATGTAAAAACAAGGGAGCCAATCTTATTGTGCTTCATGGAATTTTAAGTCCCACTTTTACTCTTGTACAGTAAACAAACTCATACAGACTATCTGCAACTGTATGCACCACATTGTGTTAGGGCTGGGGAATCCATAAGGACATGACTGACAATGTCCCTGTCCCCACAGAGCCTAAACCCAGTGTGTGGGAGAAAGTGGGGTGGAGGTGAGCAAACAATAACCAAATAGATTAATAAAAAATGTCTTGCTTTATGAAATTTGCAAGTGCCTTCATTCATCCATGCTTTTGTTCCCCAGAATAAAGATTATCAGATGATGCCAAAGAGACACTCTGAGCTTCTCAGATAAAGATGGATACAAAGGTTGAGATCTTTGAGGACTAAAATGGCTATTTAAAGGTATTTCAGTTACATAATGAAGGAATTTGACTCTTATGGGTCCTTATACCCCCACATACACTCCCACTGAGCCATGCTCTAAGATATACTTAGTAACACTAGCTCAGAACATACTATGTTCCAGGCATTGTGCCATGTACCAAAGCTACAAAGATGAATAAGACATGATTCCTGCCCTAATAAGACTTGGTGTCTACAGCTCGTGGTCCAGTCAGGAAAGCATAGCTGGAAACAAGTAGGCAGCACCATGTAATTACAATGGGAATGAAGAGGAGCACAATGGGCTAAAGGAGCCTGGGTGGTTGTGTGTTGTTGTTGGTAGTGGTGGTGTTGATGGTGGCAGTGGTATGTATACATGTGTGCGTGGTATGGTATTCACCCTGCCCAAGGTAGAGAGTGGGCTAAATGTCATAGAAGGTTTCATGGATTCACATGGCTATTCAGAGGTAAAGACAATAGAACAATAGCCTGCCAGGAATCCTGTAAGGAACGTTCAACATCTGATTGCACAATCCCATATGCCAGGCCCTGTGATAGTCACTGAGAAGACAAAGGTAAATAAGGCACTAGCCTGCCTCATTGAGCTCATGATATGGCATGTAGAAGTAGTCAAGGTAACAGCGTAATAAATGCCAAAATGAGAGGAAGCTCAGATGGTGGTGGGATGGCCAGCTGGGACTGAAGAAGAGAGAGAGATAGCTCAGTCTTCCCAGGGGTTAGGTGGGGCCAAGGAAGTATTCACAGAGAAAGTGATGCTTTAGTTGAGACTTCAAAGCTGAGTTGAGTTTTCTCCTTCCTTCCATCCACCAATCCATCTATTATACTGACTGATTGATTCATACACTACTTGAAGAATTACTATAGCAGGCATGAGAGGGCAGTATACAAGTAAAATTGTGAAGTGTCCAGATTTTACTACAGTATCATAGACTGTCAGAGGAAAAATTCTTATAAATGACATGGTCAAACTCCCACAATTTTATCGATGTGGAAACTGAGGACCAGAAAGGATATGAAAGAATTAATATCAAATCACTCAAGTAGCAACTAAGAGAGACATTTATATTAATATAACCCCAATGTGCCCATGCCAGGCCTCATTCTGTTATAACACACCGCCCCTTCCTCAGCCTGCATTTTTTGTAACCCCCCAACCCTTCTGCTCCCATCGGATTCTAATACTTATTTATTACTTATTTCATCTTGCCCTTCCCTTTCTTCTTGATCAAATATTTTGTTGGAGAAGGTTCAGAAAGTAACCATATCAAGGTAAAGAATTCTTAGTGTTGCATATGGGGAAAGCAGAGCAAGGGAATAACACCTCATATTATAACAAGTCAGGACATAATTAAGTTTCTTTATTTGTATTACAAAATCTAACCTTTCTACCATAGGGGTTTAAGGAAGAGGGAACATCTCTGATTAGGGGGACTCTAAAATCTGATAAAAGCCACGTGGCTGGTTGGTGACCTCAGATGGTGACAATCATGGAGACTATGTGATTATTGCATTAGGATGATCCTCTTTATTCCATCCTTTCCTGACTTGAGAGGGGAGAGGCACTGGAGATTCCTGTGGTGCTGCCACATTATTGAGGTCCCAACTGAAAAGCTCACAGAAGAGTTAAAGCCCTGGCAATAATAAAATCAGGCCTGAATGTTAGCTTTTAGTAGTAATAATCAGGGATTCCATTCATATACACATTATATTCTCCTTGCAATGTCCTTGGAACACAGAGATAGTTATCTCCATTTTACAGGTGAAGGCCCAGAGAGACATGGTTGGGAAATAGCAGGTCCAGGATCTAAACCCAACATTCTGTCCCACACCAAGGACCATACTGATTTCCAGGGCACACTCTAACTCAAGCATGTTTATGAACATTCCATTTCCTGATGCATTTGCCCAAACACCTGTGGTAGACATGCAGACCTCTTCATTAGACATAAAGCATGCTTCAGGCCTTACATGCAAATAATAAAAATGAGAATATTACTTATTTCATAGAATTGTGAGCATTAAGTGAGAACAAGTGAGATACTGTATGAGAGAGCTTTGCCCTGTTCTGGTACCTCGTAAATACTCAGTTAATAGGGGGAAAAACCACAACAACTTTATTTTTCAAAATCTGACTCAATTCTGTATTGCCAGGTGCTACCCAATATGTATCACACAGAACCCTTACATACTGTCAAGAGGCAATGTTAAGAGTCAGTAGAGCAGAATATTAAGAGCAAGGGCTCTGCAACTATTTCTGGTTCAACTTATCTCCCTACCATTAATTAGCTGTGTGATCATGGGAAATTGCTTAACCTCTTTGGGCCTTAGTTTCCTCATCTGAAAAATGGGGATTATGAGAACTCAGTGAGTTAATATATATAAAGTCCTTACAATAGTACCTGGAACACAATAAGTGTTCAATTAGTGCAAGCTAATTATCACTACTCTTAATATAAGAATAGATATTCTTCCTTTGAACTTTTGTTCATGCTATTCCACCCAGGAGGAACACCATTCTCTTCCCTATTGAAATCGAGCCTTCCATGTTTAGCTTAAGAGCCACTTCTCCCATTACTCTTTCTCGTTCTCCCATGTCTGACAAGTTATCTTACTCTGTGGTCATTAATGTCTGATTGTTTTAGATATGTGTGCTCTATCACGCTACAGGCACTGACCATCAACTGTGCACTCTTGAACTCTGAATCCCTAGCCCATGGTATAGGGGATTCCCCATGACTCACGACTCATTCAGTAAACATTTACTGGATGAATGGATAAATATACCTTTTTGATTGTCTGTGCATCCCAATTATAGGAGATATTCACATTACTCAGTGATAGCTTGATCTAGGATCAGGGTGTAGGAGAAAGAGCATCTAGGACACAGATTGCATTTGTTCTGAGTTTGGCTTTGGTGTCCCAGGTACAAATCCTTGAGCAATTTGTTTTATAGCCCTCTGTGCCTCAGTTTCTTCATTGGAAAAATGGGTGGCTGAGCATTATAAAGTCTGAGAACCCTTCTGTTCCTAAGGTTTGTATTGAAAGACAAAAAGTTAGCTCTCTCTGTGTCAGGTTTCTTCCATAAGCACTTGGTGCCAGGCTCTGTGCCAGACATTGGGGACACAAAGATAAATGACACTCATTCTGTTCATGAGGACTCATAGTTGAGTAGAGAACATAGTCTTACAAACTGATGGTTATATGGGCATGAGAGTAGCAGAGGGAAGCACAGAGCCAGGAGGACTTGATAGCCCAGGGAAGGGAACTTAGCTAATGACTTCCTGGAGAAAGTAAAAGTAAAGCCAGTCTTTGTGGAAAAATGTCCCATGTAAGCAAGAGAAAGGAGGAGGAGACAGGCCAATATTGGGGCCTAAGGGTACACCTGAGGACCTGGAAAGGCTCTGTATCTCAGAGTCTCAGCCTTACTTCTCCCCAGGAATACAGTTTGCCTCTTGCCTTCTTTTCAATTCTTTCACCATACTGTTTCTTTCTCTATCCCCAGAACATGCTTCTCTCTTTCGTATCTGCACCTTCCCTGCTTACATCTCCTTTGTCTCCCTCCAGTTAACCCTCATTCTTTGAGCCCAGCTCAAAAGTCACTTAGTCAGAAAAGCCTTTCCTGATGCTCCGCGCTAGGTTAGGCCTTCCTTGTATGTTTTCTTAGCACCTTGTGGTTCTCTGTCGTTGCATTTTAAAATAGGAAACTATGTGTTTAGTGGCTTAATGTTTGTCTAACTTGCTGGAATGAAGACTTCATAAAGGGCAGGGGCTCTTTCTTATCCAGTGTTTTATCTCTAACTGTGTCTTATATAGCAGTCTCAATAAGTCTGCAGAATTAATGGAGGGACAAAGACGGGGTAGAGAATGGGGGAGGGCAGCATTCACCTTTCTCTTTGATTACACTTTCAGGCTATTATTCTGTTTTCATTAAATTAAAATCTACAATGCCTCTGAGGTTAATGCTTTCCAGCTGTTCCATCCTCTCCTGTTTTTCTGCGCTAACCTCAACAGAACCCTTAGAGCCTCAGGTGCTCAAAACAGGTTTGTAAAATAAAAGAGAAAAAAGAATGCCGACCTAAACTTCTCACTGCCTTAACTTACCAAAGCTTTTCCCACTCCTCAAAATGTAACATACCCCAGCTGCCTTCCAGGATACTCTAGTCAGACAAGCCAGTCCCTCAATGTAACTGATTTCAGTTGAGGGCTGATAGGGAAACAATCTGATTGAGTCATGTCACACTAAAGTATGAATGATGGACTGTCCTTTAAATTTCTTTCTTTCTCTTCCCTCTCTCTTTCTTTCTTTCTTTCTTTTTTTTTTTAATTTTACAACAGGACAGCTGCTAAATCCAGGTTAATAGCGTACTGGAAACATACATTGGTGAAACGGAAAATACCTTTCATAGCATCATCCCACAAAAGCAAGATGATTTTTCACAAAGGCTGGAAAACAGGTCCTTATGGAATATTTGGATCATCTCTTTTCACTTTCCAATGTAGAAAGGGAAGCCTAGAGAGGGCAAAAGACTTGTTTAAGGTACACAGCAAAGCCGTGTCACAGATGGGACTGGAACAGATCCCTCCCTGCACAGGTCCAGCACTCCAGCTCTTTGCACGTGAGCCTTGCGCTTTGTCAGCGGTTTGTGAATCAAGCCCTCCTGCTCTCCCTTCGCTCTTGCTTCCTTGGCCTTCTCAGCCTGCCTTTCTTTCCCTGAGTCCCAGCGACAGCCTGCCTGCTGCAGCTGTCCTTGCTGAGCACTGCCACTCTGTAGACGGTTTTGCCGCCTTTCACTGATTCATCCACTTGCCATCTGCTTTCAGATTTCTTCTGAAAACCCCAGCGTTTTGGCTGTTTCCTGAGATCTGTCACGTCCTCCTCCCCACTAATGGTCTCAATAAACAGCTGCTTTAATTTAGCCTTCATCTATCTCCAGGCCATCATTTTCTGAAATTTACATCATCTATTTTTCACTCTCTTGCATTTTTTGATTCACTAATTTCAGAGAATTAAGTGTGTCTGAAAGAGCAAAGGTGAGACAATGATGCCTTTTCTGAGGTATCTTAACTACAGTGTTCACTCCTTTATTCACATGGCATTTAGTTAAATGAAAATTCTTTGACACTTAGTATGTACAAAACACTGTGTAGGCAGTGAAGGATAGCTAAAGAAATGGAATGGAAGGCACTGTTGCTGTCTTGGTCATTGACATAAGAGATACATGCATAAAAGACTCAAAAAAAATTGAAAGGATGTCTGTTTGGCGTGATAAAAAGAGAGCCTTCAACAGTGACAGAAACAAGTACTGATTGCTCATTCTGTGTTACAGGATGCTAAAGTGGACATTTCATCTGAGACACCAGGAAATGAGAAATGTGTATTCTGAAGACATACCAGAATTTATCCAGAATTCCCAAGTACACATCTGGAAACTGAGTACAAGACTCCTGAAACCCCTTGCCTGCTTTAAGAATCTAAAGGAAAAAGGGGATGAAAATCAAAGAGAAGGTTTTATAGGGGGACTTCAGGGGCCTGGAGTTCCACATGCCACATCTCCAAAGGAGGGATCAAGGGGTACTTTTCCCCTCACCTCTGCATGGGTAAAGGGGTGCACAGTGGCCTGGATTCTGACTCCTGCCTGAGAAATCTAGTGAGCAAAAGACTGTGAGAAAAGTAAAGTAGCTACATTGAGATTGGTCAGTGATACCCAGTGACTGTCCAGGGAATAGATTCTGAGCAGATGTGGTATGAATGGCAGATAAAATTAGTTTGATACCATTCTGACTCCTGCACAGAGTCTATATACAGTGGATACCAGAAAAGCAGAAAATATGGAGGCAGCAACAGTAGGAAGAATGGGACACATTCCATGTGATGGCTGCCTTTGAACAGAGGAGCCTCCAAAGAATTCATGGGAGCACCAATAAGAGAGGGAGTTGACCGTGTGCTGTGGCTCACACCTGTAATCCCAGTACTTTGGGAGGCTGAGACAGGTGAATCACAAAGTCAGGAGATCAAGACCATCCTGGCCAACATGGTGAAACCCTGTCTCTACTAAAAATACAATAATTAGCTGGGTGTGGTGATGTGCGCCTCTAGTCCCAGCTACTTGGGAGGCTGCGGCAGGAGAATTGCTTGAACCCAGGAGGCAGAGGTGGCTGTAGTGAGCTAAGATCACGCTCCTGCATGCCAGTCCAGTAACAGAGCAAGACTCCATCTCAAAAAAAAAAAAAAAAAAAAAAGAGAGAGAGAGAGGGAGTCAGCTACAAACATCTATCAGGCATAGAGAAACTGAAGCCAGCTTAGGGGAATGCCAGGCAAGTGATATTCTTCTGTTCTCTTTGCACCCCTTCCCTGTTCCCACTTCAACCTTAGTGAGGTAATGGAAAGACATAAGTGAAAATCAGAGAATGGCCAATGCTCCACCCTTAACTTGGCAAGCTCCCTACTGGTGGGGGTGGAGGTACAGGAAAAGAGGACAACATTAAATCAAGTTCAGACTTTTGATTACTATCTGTAATTGAACATTTTAAATTACTTAGTTGAAACTGTGTTTCTGTTTACTTAAAAGGGAAATTCTCATGTAGGGCAGGTAAAAACTAACGCCTCTAAATAGACTGAACCTATAGGTAGAAGACAAAAATAAAGCTGCTTTTATGAATATACTCTGAGTCCAGCATATTATAACAATCTACTATTGGCTACACATATATTAACACACTTAAACCTGACAACAATCTTGAAGTAATATTATTGACCTCAACTTAACAAATGAGAAAACTGAGACATAGGGAGATTAAGTAACTTGCTCAAGGTCACCAGCTAGCCAAATGTAAATACTTTTAAGTGCTATAAACTTCCTTTGGGTAGGAATATATTTGATCCCTAGCTGTATTGTCAGATCTCTACAGAGTGCCAATGGCTCAGTAGGTATGACAAGTATTGTTTGAGGGTCCGATTTTAGAATGCCATGCTGGAAATAAATGCGTAAGAAAGTCTTTAGGCTTTTAAGAGCAGCCAGCTTGAGCCAAATTAGATGAATGAGGATTCATTAGGACCCATCTTAGAGGCTCCCAGCTCCCTTTTCTGGTCTCTTGGCAAGACCATACCAACCATGCCCACATTTGTCCTTTAGACACAATCTGACAATCTGCCCTATCTTGCTGTTGCTTTTATATTGCTTTTTCCCTGGGAGTCCTTTACTCTCTTCTTATTTAAACCTAATTCTACTATCCCTACCCCATTATTTTCAGTTCTTCTACTTATGTCTTGGTACTTATAGCCATAATATAACATTGTCCAACAACCTTTTCTCAGGAACATCCAAAATTGAGATAAAAATGTCTAAGTAAACTAATATCCTATAAGATTTAGAGATAGGTTATCTTGTTTAAACTTTCCATATTAGACATTTAAAAAATCTTAGGTTCAGGCCTGGCGTGGTGGCTCACGCCTATAATCCCAGCACTTAGGGTGGCCAAGGCAAGTGGATAACCTGAGGTCAGGAATTCAAGACCAGCCTGACCAATATGATGAAACCCCGTCTCTACTAAAACTACAAAAATTAGCCAGGTGTGGTGGTGTGCACCTGTAGTCCTAGACACTTGGGAGGTTGAGACAGGAGAATTGCTTGAAACTGGGAGGCGGAGGTTGTAGTAAGCCGAGATTGTGCCACTGCACTTTAGCCTGGGCAACAGAGCAGGACTTAATCTAAAAAAAAAAAATCTTAGATTCAGAGAGGGGAAGTAACTAGATCAAGGTAACACAGATGTCAATTTTGGAGCTAAATCAGATTCAGCTCTCTTATCTCTTACCCCAATGCTCTAGAGAAAGGACCTGTCAGTCCATATGGATTGGCATGGTCAGAAAAAGCATCAGAAGGTAAGACTACTGTGTGATGCATTATGTCTCAATGTCTGGGAAGAACATCTTCTCTGGTGAGATTCTTAGGGTTTTGTGCAAAGGTGATACACTAACCACGTGTGAAGAGAGTTAGAGGGGAAGCTCCTGTGTTTTACTCAAGTCACTTACGGAAAATACATGATAGGCCAAGTTAATTGCAAATAGACTGAATGTTTGTAACCCCCAACCCTCCTCAAATTCATATGTTGAAATCTTAACACCTAATGTGATAGTATTAAGAAGTAGGAACTTCGGGAGGCAATTAGGTCATGAGGTTGGAACACCCATGAATGAGATTAGTGCCCTTATATAAGAGACCACGGAGAGATTTCTCGCTCTCTTTCTGCCATGTGATCGTATAACAAGAAGATGGCCATCTGAGACCCAGAAGAGAGCCCTCGACATAACCCGTCCATGCTGGCATCCTGATCTCAGACTTCCAACCTCCAGAACTGTGAGAAATAAATTTCCATTATTCAAAGTCACCTTCCCTATGGCATTTTGTTGTGGCAGCCTGAACTGACTATCACATTACTTCAACTGTGGTATTTTTTTTTCCCATAGAGTAAAGTGAAAGCAAGTTTATTAAGGAAGGAAAGGAATAAAAGAATGGCTACTCCATAGGCAGAGCAGCTGGTTAGTATTTTTTATGAGAATTGTTGAGCAAATAGGAAAAGCTAACAGGAAGTGTTGAGAAGAAACACTTTCTTTTATTTATCTCTACAATAGCCTTAAGAGGGAAGCATTATTATCTCTGTTTTAAAGATGAGGAAACAAAACCTCTGAGAAGCTGGATAATTTGCCAAGGATACAAAACTAATACATGAAGAAATCTCAAGCTGAAGCTAAGTTTTGCCTAATTCCAAAGCTCTACTTTTTTTCTGTGTCACTTGTGAATATATTCAAGAGGTCATTACTAAAGATAAATGTGATGAATGAAAGTTAATAAAGCAATAATAGTATTACTGGAACAAGTGTACAATGTCTCCAAAAAACTACTTTGAGTAACACTTATGTTTATCCATTCATTTGCTCATTTTATTTAGTTATTCATTTAACACATATTAATTGAGCATTTACCAACTGCCAGGCACTAGGCTAGGCATTTAGGAGACAAGCTTGGGCAAAAAAGGCTTTACCCTTTGGAGCTTACATTCTAGTAGAGAGTAGAGCAAAATCAAGGAATGGAAAGAATAAGCGAGATAATGTCAGACAATAATAACAGACACGAAGGAAATAAAGTAGAATGATATGATAGTATGTAGAATGATGTGATGGAAAGTGAGAAGAATGGAGAGAAGCTAATTAAATAAAGTGGTCAGTGAAGTCCTCCCAGAGGAGGCTGGGGTAACATTCAAAAGCAAGGGACTCAATGAATGGAATGAATGTTGATATTCTTGCAAACACACAAGACAAATGCAGAGAAAATTAGACACTGTCTTCTCTCTCCTGGTGATCTCTCTTCTAGTTTTGAATAGAGGAAGAAGGAACAATGAGGCAGAGAGCTCCAAGGCAGAGAAGTATTATGAAGACAGGTGGAAGATGATGGGCTTTGGAATTGGATAGATCCCAGGTTATAGAACAACCTTGTCCAACTCACGACCTGTGGGCCACATGCAGTCCAAGACAGCTTTGAATGGGGCCCAGCACAAGTTCATAAACTTTGTTAAAACATTATGAGTTTTTATTGTGATTTTTTTTTAAGCTGTGTGTGGCCAAAGACAATTCTTCTTCCAACGTGGCCCAGGAAGCCAAAAGATTGAACACACACCTGGACTTTGGATGAGTTATTTAGCCACTGAGACTGTTTCCGTGTGTGAAAATGCAGATAGTAATTCTTCCTTTCTAGGATGTGTGAGGATCAACTGAGATAATAAACAGAGTATCAGTTTCTCAGTTGCCAGCAACAGAAGCTAACTGGCTGATCAAGCATAAAGGGAATCTATTAATTGAATCTTGGTAGCTCACACAATGAGTGGAAGGTCCAGAGAACCAGGTTTAAGGCTAAGCTCCATGCCCAAAACCATACTGCCAAAGTAGTCTGATGAGAAAAACCATAGCTTCTATCCCCAACAGTAAGTATCAGATGCTACAGTTAACACTACTGCCAATTCTGGGCCACCAATTCAACTTTCTTGCAACTCCTATGCTACCAGCACTAATGATATTGCTGGGCCAGGAACTCAAGATTACCTCTACTGCCTAGGCCTTACAACTTGCTTGCCTCAGAATTGATTTCTTGTGTGGTGCTTCTGATTGGTGAAGCTTAGGTCACATACCTGCTGTGCTCTAGCTGCAGGAGAGACTGGAGAAGTGATTTTTTAACTTCTGTCTTGAGGAGGAAGGACTCATGAAGAAGAGCATTCAAAAGTCAGAAAATAATGACAAGTAATTACATAGAAGATTCCTAGCACAGTGCCTGGGATGCAGCAGATGCTCAGTGAAGGTGAGGTTTTTTCCTTCTTTCAGTTGCACAGACTTCTATCCATCTGATCCTTAGCTCTGAGGAGGTATTAATAATGCTGTATGGGTAGAAGAAAAGGCCACCATGTACTATTTAAGACTCCCAGAGAGGAATCATAAATTTAGCCTGTGCTATAGACACCTTCCAAAGAAACGGGCTGCTAACTGGGACTTGGCTCAGAGCAGGAACAACGTGCTTGGCATTTGCCTAAATCCAGCCTAGCTTGGAGGTAGGGTAGCCTGATTAAATGAAGTAAGTTGATCTATAACAAAAGATTGAGAGAAGAAACATAAAAAGATAGACCAAGGGTCTTCAGTAGACAAATGATGAGTAGTACAATTGTTCTGGCCGCCCCAAGCAGAATGCTTAGGGGCCTCCAGACATAGTAGTGCCTGCTAAACCACACCCTTTCTTATCTGTATTCTGTCCTATAACTGGATGTATGCCTCACTTTCCTGATTTGTATTTCAATTCCCTCTCCTTGCCACTTCTTTTGCCCTTTGGGACCAAAGACCACCTCTGAACTCCAGAATAGTTGAAAACCTGTCAAGAACTTAACAAAACTGTTTCATACACCAGGTTCCCTCATCCCAGATAAGATTCTCCCAGAAATAAACCATATCATAGATGAAAGCCATTTTGACACTTTATATGTGAAATGTATACAAGACACTTTCCTGCACATCTCTGTGCAGGAAAAAAAAATCACATCTCTGTGATTTTTAGGTTATTACATTAAACAATTACTGAATACTATTCAGTCTTTACTATGTTAGGCACTGTGCAGAGACTCAGAGAGGAGACAGTGACCTACCCAAGAGCACAGAGCTACATTTTGTATTCTTCCATTTTGCCCTAAAGGTTGTTAAGATCAAATGATATACTATGTAGAAAAGTGCTAAATAAAAGCATGAGGTTTTTATTATTATTTGAGACACAGTCTTGCTCTCTTGCCAGGCGCCAGGCTGGAGTGCAGTGGCATGATCTTGGTTCACTGCAACCTCTGTCTCCTGGGTTCAAGCAATTCTCCTGCCTCAGCCTCCCAAGTAGCTGGGACTACAGGCGTATACCACCAGGCCCAGCTAATTTTTGTATTTTTAGTAGAGATGGGGTTTCACCATGTTGGCCAGGATGGTCTCTGATCTCTTGACCTCATGATTCGCCCACCCTGGCCTCCCAAAGTGCTGGGATTACAGGCGTGAGCCACTGCGCCCAGCCAGCATGAGGTTATTTTTATTAGTGTGGTTATAATATATAAATCTTGTTTCTAAGCCATTTCCCCATTGTGGGGAACATAACAGAGGCATAAACTTCTGTGAGTATGATGTAAACTTGAGCGGTGCCTCAGTGTCCCTCTGATCCCAGAGCTTTGTTTCTATATGACTACCTTTCCTTGCCCCATTTCTTCCCACCCCCTCCCCAATCACATTATTTCCAGACAGAGGTAAAGCACTGTTCTCCTGGAAATTAGTACACTACAGATGTGGAGGGTGAAGAAATTTTAGAGGATAAAGATAGCACTGATCTCAAGAAATCAGTGAGAATTATATCAGATAATGTATATATAGCATTCCATAAGCAATATCTGTTATTATTTCCTTCATTTTACAAATAAGGAAAATAGGGCTCAGCATGATTAAGTGGTGCACACAGGGACACACAGCTATTAAGAGGGATGAGAAGATTCAGAATTGTGCCTGTGTATTCCTGTGCTGCACTGCTTGTCTGTAGAGCTGTACACATGCTTCAAGCTTAGTGCACATCTTCCCTCATTTTCCAAGCTCCCAAGAGCTATGGGAGCAGAATAAATGTTCTCCTCCATGGCTAATCCTTGACGTGGTCCTAGATGAAAAACATCTGAGTTGGAAGGGATATCAAGGTGACGTGGACATTTTTAACCACAGTTATGTTATTTTTGGTAAGTGGTCACCCTATATGAGTAATGCTACAGCGAGCTTTAGACCCAAACCCTTCCTTTATACGTTTGTTGACTTCATTCCTGGAGTAGCAGTGAGACAGTTGAGCTGATGAATATGAAGGCTGAGGCCTAGCACCCAGCGAAGGATTTCCTCTCCCTCCTCCCTTCCTTGTGTTAGCTCTTTATCACAGGCTATCTCTTATCTGAAAACTTTGTACGCCATTTTTGTTTTTATTGTTGTTGTTGTCATTGTTTCAGAGACAAGATCTCACTCTGTTACCGAGGCTGCAGTGCAGTGGTGCAATCATAGCTCACTACAGACTCAAACTCCTAGCCTCAAGTGATCCTCCTGTCTTGGCCTCCCAAAGCACTGGGATTACAGGCATGAGCCACCATGCCTGGCCCCGGGCTCCTAGTTTGTTTACCTTGGTATAATTGAGAAACCAAGAAGCTAGGCAGTCCCAGATTTAAATTTTGGATTTGCTCATGGCTAAATGACCCTGGGAAAAAGTTTTAGCCTCGTAAGTCTGAATGTCCTTCAGTGAAACAAAGAGAATATTATCAGGAATATGGGATAACAGGTGTAAAATGTCCAGCAAACCACATGGATAATACCGAGTATTCAGTAAACAGTAGCTGGGAGTCATTAATCATTAACTATTACTACTACTTGCTAGATGGAAACCTCACAGTGGCTGTCTGCCCTGGACCTGGTTCTAATTGGATCTGACCTTTCCTTGTTTCCTGCAATAGGGAACAAAAAAGGGTTGCCTTGGGCATTAGGCCCTGTTGTATTTGCCTGGATTTTCCTTCTTTTCAAAGGCTGTTCCCTGCTCTTGTCTTCCTGCTGATAACAAACTTCCCTGGATTCCTTGCAAAACCTAAAATACGGCCAATGCAGAACTGGGCTTTGGATTTAGTGGGGGATGACCCTACACATTGATTTTGTTGGCCATCAGTGGCATCTGTCCAGTACATAGCCATGCCAACTGTTTACTTCAATCTCAAGTACTCCATCTCCCTTTCCTGGAAAGACAGAAGCCATACATCTTAATGTATTCAAAATTCAGTGCTAATAGCAACAGACAAAATTGCTTTGCTTCAGATAACCACTATATTTTAAAGGTTACATTACAAACAGTCAATGGCTTTCCATCACAAGAGCCATTTTCTAATAGAAATACTTAAGGGCACCTCATACCTTTCTTTAAAATTTTTACCAATTAAAAACATAATTACAGTTGCTTACAGAAAAGTAGAAGAGAGACTGGGGAAGGAAGACTCAGAGGTTACAAGGAGAATCTGAGAAAAGGAAGAAAGAGGTTTGTAATTATTCCTAGGAAAGTAGATTGAGAGATTCATTCAGTCATTCAAAAAACATTTACTAATACTTACTCAACTAACTCTGGTTTAGGCTCTGATTAGGGGCTGCAGACATAGAAAGGACAATATGGCCCTTTCCCTCAAAGAACTTGCTGACTAGAATAGCTGGCAGATGGGAAACCAAAAATAATGATCAGTGTGATAAGTTCAACAGTGTGAGACAATAACAATATTTCCAAAGGGTCAATGGCAGGACACACACCATATTTTGCTCAGGATTGATGCTTTGTAAATGAAGTAAATTTACTTATCTAAATTTGTAAATATTTAATTTTTAAATATTTCAAATATATCTAAAATACAGAGACATAATAAATGCCATACTACTCTAGCAATTCCTAACATTTTTCCATATACTTCATATTTTTAAAATAAATAAAACACTACAAATATGGGTTTAAACTTCCATGTTTTAACCCAACCTTTCTTTTATATAACAGGGGTAAATACTGCCCTGAAAATTTGTGTATATCATCATTCCCATACATTTTTTTTTGCTATTATTACATATGTGTGTACCTATAAGCAATAAAATATCCACACTTTCAAACTGTATGTAGGTGGCATCATATTGTACTTGTCAACCTAAACTCTTTTTCCTTTTACAGTATGCTTTTAGAACTTAGCTGTGTTGATATTTATAGTTCTAGTTCATGTATTCAACTTCTGTATAGCACTGCGATGTGTATCATCTGACCAAATGTATCTATGTTCACAAGGTTTACAAATTTCATTATTGCAAATAATGCTGTGACTAAAGAAATATGTCTACTGTACATGTGTGACATTCTCTAGAAATGGAATGGGTGACTAGTAGGATTTAAGCATCTTTGCCGCTACTACATAATCCTACATTACTTTACAAAGTGATGGTGCCAATTTATTTATACTCCTCTCACCAATAACAGATGATTTCCCATCTCTCCAGGTCTTCACTAACTCTTGTTTCTGTACATTATCCACCAGGCTGTCCCACAGCTGCTTTTCTTTCACTCCCTAGCCCCTGAAAAACACTGTACTTAAAATACTAAGAGTACTTCCTATGTTCTGAATTAGCCCTAGCTGATACAGCATCTCACATCAACATTGATTTCAATGATTTCCTAACTGAAGGGCTCCCTGATTGCAACCACTGCCCTGGAAATGATCCTCAGTCAATTCATCACAGCCAGAGATCTTTCCAAAACACAACTCTGACTGAATCACTCTCCTCTGGTCAAAACTCTACATTTTTCTTCATGATAAGCTTTAGGCTACTTGGCATAACAGTCAATCTCTCCACAGTCTGACCCCTAATGACTTCTGTAGGCTTGTTTTTTTGCCACTCTCTTCCTCATTCTTTGTGTGCCATTAACACCTGCCTTTAGTTCCCTGCACATGCCATGATGTTTCTAGCTTAAGGGTCTTTGTTCATGCTGCTCCTTTCCCTGTGAATGCCTTTCTGCTCCTCCATTCCACTTCAAACAGAGAGGCTAACTTTTCAATACCATTTTGTGAGAAAGGCAACTAGATAGTGTAGGAAGAGCACAGGAATAATAAGACATGGATTATAGCGCTAACTTTCCCACTATTTTCCTATATAATCTTAATCCATTTTCCTTCCCTGAGCTTAAATATCCTTAGGCATAAATTGGAGATGTTAATACTTACTTTTCATGGCTTTCCTGATGAATAAATATAAAATATGTGAAGTACTTCATAAACTCCCTGAATTATAGATGATGTTCAAAAGATGATAGTTTTTATACTAGTAGATGCTCAATAAATATATGTTATTTAATAATCAATCCAGCAATTATTTGAGAACCTACTATGTGCCTGGCATTGTTTGGGGCACTGGAAATATAATAATGAAAGTCATAGCTCTCCAGGAGCTTATGCTCTAATAGAAGAAAACATCAATTTAAAAAATTTGACACGAAGGACATAGAGGACCACAAAGCAGAGTAAGAGGGACAGGAAATGCTATGGGGGTGGAGCTCCTAAAGGATCTTAGATAGGATGGTCAGAGAAAGCACTAGTGATAAGGTAACCTTTGAGCAGGGACATAAAGAGAGAGAAAGAGTCTTTGAGCAGAGACATGAAGGAGTGAGCCATGAGAATGCCTGGAAAGAATATTCTGGGTAGAGACCACCAATTATGAACATTTTGAAGCAAGAATATGATTGGTAAGTGCATGGAACAGCAAAGAGGCCAGTGTGGCTACAGCAGACTAATCAAGTGAGAGGGAGGTGAAGAATAGATTAAATGAAGTAGGAGGTAAGAAACAGATCATGCAGGGGTTTGCAGGCCACAGTAAGAAGACTTCCATGTTTTCTGTTTGTTTGTTTGTTTGGATGAGTGAGATGAGAAATCACTGAGGGATTCTTAGCAGAGAACTGTCACAATCTGACTTTCATTTCAGAATAATCACTCTGGCTTTCAGGTGTAAAATAAATCATAGTGAGTGCATATGAGGAACAGCAGGAAAAGGAGGCAACAGCAAAATCAAGGTCACCAGTTAGGAGGCTATTCCATGAGTACAGAAGAGATAATGATGGTTTGGGACAAGGAGGTAGAGATGAAAGTGATGAAAGTGATTAGGAATGTAGATATATATTGATCATAGAACCAATAAGATATTGGTGGATAGACTGTTGGAAAAGAAAGGAATAAAAGATGATTTCAAAATTATTGAATAGTGTTACCATTTACAGAAATGGGGAGATTTTGGGAGAAGTAATTTTGGAGATTAGAAATTATGTTTGGTTTTGAACAAGTTGTACTTCATATGCTTATCCAAGCCAAGATATTGAGTTAACAATTGTATGTATGATTTTAGAGTTCAGGAAAGAGGTCTAAGTAGAGACAATACATTTAGGAGTCATCAGCTGACATATGGTATTTTAAGCCATGAGAGTAGATGAAATCATCAAGGATGTAATACTGACTAAGAAGAGACCAAAGAACAAGCTCTGGTGTATCTCAAAATCTAGAGATCAAAGAAATGAAAAGAAACCAGCAAAGGGGATCTGGAAAGAACTAAAAGTGGTTTCTTAAAGCCAAAAGAGAGTGCTATTTGAAAGTATGCATGGTCAATTGTGTTAAAAGCTGCTGGTTTGATTACTTCATCATGGAAAGTACTGACATAGAACACTCTGTTATCAAATATATTCTGCTATAGGGTCAGTAGATACAGGCTCAAATCCATTAGCTGCTTCCTTTATCAAATGTGAATATGAATTTCTAAATACTATTTTCTCAAATTGCTATGGGTTATATATAAAATAATAGTTGTGGAAGCATTTAATGAAATGCTTTACTGTTAAACTACCTAAAAACCATACTCTGCAATTAGGACTCTTCATTGTTCTTGTAGCTAAGGCCTCACTCCCCTAGCACACTCACTGACACCAGCTCTATACCAGGACCTAATCTGGGATATGAAGACAGAGACAGTGCAACATACTGCTGTTCTCTGCCCTTGGGCAGATCCCAATCTGAGGCGTGTGTGTGTGTGTGTGTGTGCAGGTCCATATGCATTCACATGTGTACATGTGTTGTGTCAATAGCATAATGTGTGCAATTGTGGAAGGATGACTAGATCACTGCAGGAACATGGAGGAACTGCGGGGTAAGAGGAATTGGTAGTAAAATGACAGCCCCAAGTGTCACAAAAATTGGACAAGAGGAAATATTCTTGGCTGTTCATTTCCTGAGCATAAATCATGGAGGTGGCACTTGGTTCCTGAAATGCCAGTCATTTTTATCTCTCTCACCTTCTGACTCACTTGGAGCATCAGCACTGTTAGCTGAATCAATAGTTTCTCCTTGACCCAAGCAATTGATTTTCACAATATCCTTCTTTGTCACAGAAGACTAAGAAGTAGAAATGTAGAAAGACTGTTACTCTCTCTGAGAGAGAGCAAAGGACAGCAAGGGAAAACTCTATGTTGGCAGAAGTGGACTACAGGTGACTACAGCTCCAGGCTGGGGATTCTAAGAAGCAGGAAGGCTGAGAAAAGAGCAACTAAGGGAGCTATCCCAGGAGGCTCCTGGGATCACTGTGTGGTGCTGCCATCAGCAAGAGGAAAGGAATTCACACTGGAAAGCCCAGCAATAGGCAGCCAGCAAGTGACACAGAGCGAGGCAAGCAAACAAGCTATAGTTCCACCAGGCTGACAAGAAAGGTCAGGGCAACAGCAGTTAGAACAATACAGACCTTATCCAGAGGCTAAGGAGGCCTGGGTCTCTGCCCCACAGTCTACTTCACTTAAGATCAGGAGCCACTTGACAGCCACTTACAAGCTCTTCAAGTGCATGTCCCTAGGGGGAAAGTCCAGTCCTTTCAAAACCAGTGATCCTAAATTCTGGCTACAAATACCATTGCTTGGATATAGATTCTGATTCAATGGACGAGAAGGGAGGCAATCGGTATTTTCTAGAGGCTCAGTAAGGATTCCCATGTGCAGTCAGTGTATAGAACCACAGCCTTAGATCACCCTGAAAAGCAACTTGGTTCACCTGAAAGATCCTGTCTGTTCATCCATCCATTTATCAACCATCCAAGAGGTATTTGTTGAATGTTACTGAGTACCTAAACCTGGATGAAAATCACAACTCAGACACTTATTAGCTGTGTGATTTTGGCACATCACTTCTTTTAACTTAAATTTCTTTAAAATAGGAGTAATAGACACAGATCCAAGATGGCCAATTAGGAGCAGCTCAGGATTGCAGCTCCCAGCAAAAGCGCAGAAGGTGAGTGGATGCCACATTTCCAGACGTATTTTTATTGCCCACAGACCAGGAGATTCCCAGGTGGAGGAGCCCCACGGGTCACCAGTACAGCTGTTTTTGCCAGCGTGGCTGTTATTGCTGGTGCGGCTGTTTTGGCCAGTGCCATGGTTCTCCGCACAAAATACACGAGTCCGGGTGCCATTTTAGCTGGCGATTGGAGCTCCTGGGATAGAGAGTCACCCATTCAACTGATAGAAAAAAGGGACTGAAACAGGGAGCCAGGCCAGGAGATTCCCAGGCAAAAAAGCACCATGAATCTCAGCATGGCTGTTTCAGCCAGCGCAGTGGGTCACTGCATGGGAAATCACACAGATCCTGGCGCCTTTTCAACAGGTGACTGGAACACCGGGGCACAGAGTCGTCGCCCATTCAACTCAAAAAAAAGGGCTCTGAGGCAGGGAGCCAGGTGATCAGGCTCGGCTGGTCCCACCCCCACAAAAAAACAGCAATCTGAAACACTCTGGATTAAGACATTTACAGCAAGCGCAGCTGAACTCGGGACAGTACAGCTCTGTGGGGGAGGGGGCATCTGCCATTACCAAGGCAGTCCACTGTATGGAGGTAGTCCGCCATTGCTGAGGCAGCCCGCCATTGCCGAGGCAGCCTGCCATTACAGAGAGTCTGCCATTATAGAGGTGGGCCGCCATTGCCAAGGCAGTTCTAACTATACCCATATAAACAGTACTGCAGGGAAGTTCACACAGCAACTGGGTGGAGCCCACAGCTGCTCAAGCAAAGCCCCTGCAGGCAGACAGTGACTAGGCTGCCTCCTGGCTGGGCAGGGCAGCCCTGAAAAAAGGCAGCAACACAACAGAAACTCATAAATAAAGCCCTAAATCCCCGGGACAAAGCACCTGGGGACAAAAAGGGGGGTTTATGAGTTCTGCTGCAGCAGACTTAAACGTACCTGCCCAGCAGCTCTGAATGAACCATGGAACCCACAGCTCAGCATGTGAGCTCCTACAAAGGACAGACTGTCTCCTCAAGCAGCTCCCTGATCCCCGTATATCCAAAGAGTCACCTCATAAAGGAGAGCTCAGACTGACATCTGGTGGGTATCCTTCTGGGACGAAGATAGCAGAGGAAGAAACCGGCAGTAACCCTTACTGTTCTGCAGCAGCTGCAGGTGATCCCTAGGCAAGCAGGGCCTGGAGTGGACCTCAGCAGTCCTACAGCACAGGGGCCTGAATGTTAGAAGGAATACTAAGAAACAGAAAGAAATAATTTCATAATCAACAAACTAGACGTCCACTCAGAGACCCAATCTGAAAGTCAACAACTACAAAGACGACAGGCGCATGAATCCACAAAGATGGGAAGAAACCAGTGCAAAAAGGATGAAAACACCCCAAACCAGAACACCTCTCCTCCTACAAGGGATCACAACTCCTCACCAGCAAGGGAACAAGGCTGGATAGAGAATGGGTGTGATGAATTGACAGAATCAGGCTTCAGAAAGTGGGTAATAAGAAACTTCTGTGAGCTAAAAGAACATGTTCTAACCCAATGCAAAGAAACTAAGAACCTTGAAAAAAGATTTGATGAAATGCTAATGAGAATAAACAACTTAGAGAGGAATATAAGTGAATTGATGGAGCTGAAAAACACAACACAAGAACTTTGCAAAGCATGCACAAGTTTCAACAGCCGAATTGACTAAGCAGAAGGAAGGATATCAGAGGTCGAAGAATGACTCAATGAAATAAAATGAGAAGGCAAGATTAGAGAAAAAAGGGTAACAAGGAATGAACAAAGTCTTCAAGAAATATGGGACTATGTGAAAAGACCTAATCTACGTTTAATAGGTGTACCTGAATGTGACGGAGAGAATGAATGCAAGCTGGAAAATACTGTTCAGGATATTATCCAGGAAAACTTCCCCAACCTAGCAAGGCAGGCCAATATTCAAGTCCAGGAAATACAGAGAACACCACAATGATATTCCTCAAGAAGAGCAACCCCTAGGCACATAATCGTCAGATGAAGGAGAAAAGGCTAAGGGCAGCCAGAGAGAAAGGTCGAGTTACCCACAAAGGGAAGCCCATCAGACTCACAGCAGATCTCTCAGCAGAAACCCTACAAGCAGAAGAGAGTGGGGGCCAATATTCAACATCCTTAAAGAAAAGAACTTTCAAACCCAGAATTTCATATCCAGCCAAACTAAGCTTCATAAGTGAAGGAAAAATAAAATCCTTTGCGAACAAGCAAGTACTCAGAGATTTCATCACCACCAGGCCTACTTTACAGGAGCTCCTGAAAGAGGCACTAAACATAGAAACAACCAGTACCAGCCACTCCAAAAACATACCAAATGGTAAAGAGCATCAACACAATGAAGAAACTGCATCAACTAATGGACAAAACATCTAGCTAGCATCAAAATGGCAGGATCAAATTCACACATAACAATATTAACCCTAAATGTAAATGGGCTAAATGCCCCAATCAAAAGACACTGGCAAATTGAATAAAAAGCCAAAACCCATCGTTGTGCTGTATCCAGGAAACGCATCTCATATGCAAGGATACACAAAGGCTCAAAATAAAAGGATGGAGGAAGATTTACCAAGCAAATGGAGAGCAAAAAAAAAAAAAAAAAAAAAAAAAAGCTGGGGTTGCAAACCAACACTCTGAAAAAATTAATTTAAACCAAAAAATATAAAAAGAGAAAAAGAAGGGCATTACATAATGGCAAAAGGATCAATGCAACAAGAAAAGCTAAGTATCCTCAATATATATGCACCCAATACAGGAGCACTCAGATACAAAAAGCAAATTCTTAACAACCTACAAAGAGACTTAGACTCT
>CAUYQU010082848.1:0-22618 GCA_963574635.1 Cheracebus regulus | reverse complement strand
TCTTTCTTTCTCCTTTTCTCTCTTTTTCTAAAATCTCTTCCTCTTTCTTTCTCTTTCATTTTTTTCTTTCTTTTGCAGTTTCTTTCTTTCTCCTTTTCTCTCTTTTTCTAAAATCTCTTCCTCTTTCTTTCTCTTTCATTTTGGGGAGTGCAGTGACTGAGTCCCATGGTAGATGTATGTTTACCTTTTTAAGAAATCATCAAACTTTTTTCCAAAGTAGTTGTGCCATTTTGTATTCCCACTATCTGTGAATGAGAGTTTCAGTGGTCCACATCCTTGCCAATAGTCTTTATGGCTAGCTTTTGAAATTTCAGCCATTCTAGTAAGTATGTAGCAATATCTCAATTTGGTTTTAATTTCCATTTCTTTAATAACTAATGATGTTAAACATCTTCTTATGTGCTTATTACTCATGTGTAAATCTTCTTTTATGAAATGCCTGTCAGTTCAATCTTTTGTTTGTCCTTCTATCAAACTGTAAAACTTCTTTAAATTTCTAGGTATAAATCTTTTGTGGGACATTATTTGCCAAATATTGTCTCCCACTTTGTGGTGTACTTTTTCATTCATTTTTTTTGAGCTCTGTAAGCCCTTTTTCTACCAACTTCTATTTTAGATTCAAGAGGTATATGTGCAGGATTGTTACAAGGATATATTGTGTAATGCTGAGGTTTGGGATACAATTAAACCTATTACTCACATAGTGAGCATAGTACCCAATGGTTAGTGTTTCAACCCTTGCCCTTCTCCCTTTTTCCACAGTCTTGTTGTCACTATTTTTATGCCATGTATATTCAGTGTTTAGCACCCACTTATAAGTGAGAACATACAGTATTTGGTTTGCTGTTTCTGCATTAGTTCACTTAGGATATTGGCCCCAGGCTGCAGTCATGTTGCTGCAAAGAACATGACTTTGTTCTTTTTTATGGGTATGCTCTATTCCATTCTGTATATATACCACTTTTTCTTTATCCAATTCACTTTTGATGGGCACCTAGGTTGAATCTATGTCTTTGCTACTGTGAATAGTGCTGTGATGAACATCTGAGTGTGTCTTTTTGGTAGAATGATTAATTGTCCTTTGGGTATATCCCTAGTATTGAGATTGCTGGTCTAATGGTAATTCTGTTTTTGGTACTTTGAGAAACCTCCAAACTGCTTTTCACAGTGGGTAAACTAATTTAAATTCCCACAAACAGTGTATAAGCATTGACTTTTCTCAGTAGCCTTCACCAACATCTGTTATTTTTTTGACTTTTTATTAGCGATTCTGACTTATGCGAGATGGTATCTCATGGTTTTGATTAATGATGTTAAACATTTTTTTGTATGTTTGGTGGCCACTTGTATGCCTTCTTTTGAGAAGTGTCTGTTTATGTCCTTTGTCCACTTTTTAATGGGGTTATTTGTTTTTTGCTTGTTGAATTTAAGTTCCTCATAGAGTCTGGATATTAGACCTTTGTTGAATGCCTAGTTTGTTAATATTATCACCCATTCTGTAGGTTGTCTTTTTATTCTGTTGATAGTTTTTTTTTTTTTGCTTTGCAGAAGCACTTTAGTTTAATTAGGTTCCACTTTTTCATTTTTGTTGCAATTGCAAGACTTAGTCAAAAATTCTTTTCCAAGGCTGTTGTTTAAAAAGGTATTTTCTAGTTTTCTTCTAGAATTTTTTTTAGTTTTAGGTTTTGCATTTAAGTCTTTTTAATTTTTTTTTGAGACAGAGTGCTCTGTCACTCAGGCTGGAGTGCAGTGGCGCAATCTTGGCTCACTGCAACCTCCACCTCCTGGGCTCAAGTGATTCTCCTGCCTCACCCACCTGAGTAGCTGGGATGACAGGTGCCCGCCACCACATCTGGCTAATTTTTGGTATTTTTAGTAGAGACTGGGTTTCACCATGTTAGCCAGGATGGTCTCGATCTCCTGACCTTGTGATCCGCCTGCCTTGGCCTCCCAAAGTGCTGGGATTACAGGCATGAGCCACCATGCCCACCCACATTTAAGTCTTTAATCCATCTTTTTTTTTTCTTTTTAAAAATTTTTAACTTAAACTACAAATTTATTTCTCACAGTTTTAGAACTGTGATGATAGAGGCAGGGCTCCAGTTTTATTCTTCTGCACATGGCTAGCCAGTTATCTCAGCATTGTTATTAAACATGGAGTCTTTTCCACATTGTATGCTTTTGTTGACTTTGCCAAAGATCAGATGGATGTAGGTGTGTAGCTTTATTTCTGTTCTCAATTCTGTCCCATTAATCTACATGTCTGTTTTTTTTTTTTTTTTTTTTTTTTTGAGACGCCGAGTTTTGCTCTTGTCCTCCAGGCTGGAGTGCAGCGGTGCAATCTTGACTCACTGCAACCTCCACCTCCCTGGTTCAAGTGATTCTCCTGCCTCTGCTTCCTGAGTAGCTGGAATTAGAGCCATGTGCCACCATGCCTGGCTAATTTTTGTATTTTTAATAGAGATGAGCTTTTACCATGTTGGCCAGGCTGGTCTTGAACTCTTCACTTCAGGTGACTATCTATTTTTATACTGGTACCATGTTGTTTTGGTTACCGTAGTCTTGTAGTATAGTTTGAAGTTCCGTAGTATGAGGCCTCTGGGGTTGTTCTTTTTGCTTAGGATTGCTTCAGCTGTTTGGGCTCTTTTTTGGTTTTATATGACTTTCAGAATTTTTTTTTTTAATTCAGTGAAAAACAATGGTAGTTTGTTAGGAATAGCATGGAATGTGTAGATTGCTTTGGGCAGTATGGCTGTTTTAATAATACTGGTTCTTTCTATCCATGAGCAGGGAATATATTATTTATTTTTTTGTGTTGTCTCTGATTTCTTTGAACAGTGTTTTGTAGATCTCCTCATAGAGATCTTTTACCTCCTTGTTAGATGTATTCCTAGGTCTTTTATTTTTGTGTGTGTGACTATTGTATTAATAAGTAGGATTGTGTTCTTGATTTGGATGTCAGTTTGAGTGTTACTGGTGTATAGAAATGCTATTGATTTTAATACATTGATTTTGTATTCTGAAACTTTGCTGAAGTTTATCTGTTCTAGAAACCATTGGCTGAGACTTTAGGGTTTTCTAGGTATAGAATTGTATCATCTCTGAAGAGACATAGTTTGATTTTTCTATTTGGATGTCTTTTATTTCTTTTTCTTGCCTGAATGCTCTAGCTAGAACTTCCTGTACTGTGTTGAAAATGGGTGGTGAGAGTGGGCATCTTTTACTTGTTCCAGTTCTTAAGGGGGAATGCTTTCAACTTTTGTTCATTCAATATGATCTTGGCTGTGTGTTTGTCATAGATGGCTATTCTTATTTTGAGATATGCTCATTAGGTTTTTTTAACATGAAGCGATGTTGGATTTTGTCAAAATCTTTTTCTGCATCCATTAAGATGATATATAGTTTTGTTTTTAATTCTGTTTATATGGTAAATCACATTTATTGATTTGCATATATCAAACCACTCTTACATTCTAGGAATGAAGCTTATTTGATCATGGTGAAATAACTTTTTAATGTGCTACTGAATTCAGTTTGCTTGTATCTTGTTGGAGATTTTTGCATCCATGTTCATTAGGGATGTTGGCCTATAGTTTTCTTTTTTCATCATGTCTTTGCCAGGTCTTGGTATTATAATGATGATGCTGGCTTTTTCCAATGAGTTAGGGAGAAGTTTCTCCTCCTCTGTTTTTTCAAATAGTTTCAGTAGGATTGGTAGCAGCTCTTTTTTTGTATCCCTAGTAGAATTCAGCTGTAAATCCATCTGGTTCAGGGCTTTTATCAGTTGATAGAATTTTTATTACTGATTCAATTTTGCAACTTGTTATTGGTCAGGCTAGAGTTTTAATTTCTTCCTGTTTCAATCTTGGAAAGCTGTGTGTTTCCAGGAATGTATCCACTTCCTCTGGATTTTCTAGTTTGTGTGTACAGAGGGTGTTCATAATAGTTTCTGAGGATCTTTTGTATTTCTGTGAGATTGTTTGTAATGTCACCTTTGTCATTTTTATTGTGCTTGTTGGATCTTCTTTCTTTTTTCTTTGTTAATCTAACTAGCAGTGTATGGATCTTGTTTATTGTTTCAAAGACCAACTTTTGGTTTTGCTGATGCTTTTTGTGGATTTTCACTTTTAATTTTCATTCAGTTTTGCTCTGATTTTGTTGTTTATATTTTTCTGTTAGCTTTGAGTTAGTTCTTGTTTTTTTCTAGTTCCTGTAGGTGCAATATTAGATTGTTAATTTGAGATCTTTCTAACTTTTTGATGTAGGCATATTGCATTCTAAATGTTCTTCTTAATACTGCTTTTGCTGTATCCCAGAGATTTTGGTATGTTGTATCTCTGTTTTCATTAATTTCAAATAATTTTCTATTTTTTTGCCTTGATTTTGTTGTTACCCAAAAATGATCTAGGAACAAGTTGTCTAATTTTAATTGTATGGTTTTGAGATATTTAATTGGTATTGATTTGTTTTTACTGCATTGTGGTCCAAGAGTATGGTTGGCATTATTTCATTTTTTAAAGTTGAGACTTGCTTTATGGCTGAGCATGTGATCAATCTTGCAGTATGTTCTCTGTGCAGATGAGAAGAATGTATATTCTGTGATTGATGAGTGGAGGATTCTGTAGATATTTATTAGATTCAGTTGGTCAAGTGTCAAATTTAAGTCCAGAATTTCTTTGTCAGAGTTCTGCCTCAGTGATCTGTCTAATGCTGTCAGTGGTCCTTGTTTATTATTATGTGACTATCTAAGTCTTTTTTAGGCTTATGGGTAGTTGTGCTATGAATCTGGGTGCTCTGATGTTGGGTGCATGGATTTTTTAGATAGTTAAGTCTTCTTGTTGAATCTATATCTTTATCATTATGTAATACACTTCTTTATTCTTTTTTTCAACTGTAGATGGTTTAAAGTCTGTTTTTTCTTATAAAAGAATATCAATCACTGCTCTTTTTTGTTTTCCATTTGTGTGATAGACTGATATAGTTTGGATATGTGTTTCTTTCCAAATTTCATGTCGAATTGTAACCCCTAATGCATTCCCTTGATACTGTCTTTGCAATAGTGAGTGCGTTCTCATGAGATCCGATTGTTTAAAAGTGTGTGGCACCTCCCTCTCTCTGCTCTTGCTCCTGCCATATAAGACGCCTGCTCCCCATTTGCCTTCTGCCATGATTGGAAGCTCCCTGAGACCTCCCCAGAAGCAGAAGAAGCTGCTATGCTTCCTGTGCAGCCTGTAGAACTGTAAGCCAATTAAATCTTGTTTATTTATAAATTACCCAGTCTCAGGTATTTCTTTATAACAATGTGAGAGCAGACTAATACATAGACGCTTCTCCATCCCTTTACTTTGAGCCTATGGCTGTTCCTTGAAGAGAGAAGACAGTTGGTTTTCTGAAGATAGAAGACAGTTGGGTCTTGTTTTGTTTTTGTTTTAATTCTACTTGCTCTCTAAACCTTTTAGGTGGGGTATCTATATCATTTACATTCAAGGTCAATATTGATATGTGATGTTTTGATCCTGTCATGATGTTATTAACTTGTTGCTCTGTATTCTCAATTGTGTTGTTTCTTTATAGGGTCTGTGGGCTCTGTACTTACACATATTTTTATGGTAGCAGGTATTGTTTTTTATTTTCCACATTTAGGACTCCATTAAAGGTCTTATTTATAGCCAGTCTGGTGGAAAAAATTCCCTTAATGTTTGCTTATCCAGAGAATATTTTATTTCTCCTTTACTTATGAAGCTTAGTTTGACAGGATTTGAAATTCTTGGTTGGAATTTCATTTTTTTAGGGATACTGAAAATAGGCTCCCAATCTTTCTTGCTTGAAAAGTTGAAACCTACTGAGAAGTCTACTGTTAGTCTGCTGGGGTTGCCTTTTGAAGTAATCTGACCCTTTTTTCTACCTACCTTTTTGATTTTTCCTTCTTCATCGACCTAGGAAAGTCTGATTACAATGTGTCTTCAGAATGATCTTCTTAGTGTTTCACAGAGGTTCTCCAGGTTTCTTGAGTTTGCATGTTGACCTCTCTAGTGAGACTTGAGAAATTTTCCTGGACTAGGTACTCAAATATGTTTCCAAGTTTCCTGCTCTCTTTTCTCTCAAGAAGGCCAATGAATTACATGTTTGGTCTCTACATAATCCCATATTTCTTTGAGGCTTTGTTTATTAAAACCTTTTCTTTATTTTTGTCTGACTAAGCTTTGAAATGCTTTCCTCAGTTTGGTCTAGTCTGTTATTAAAGCTTCCAACTGTATTTTGAAATTTCTGTAGTAAAATTTTCAATTCTAGACGTTTAGTTTGGTTCTTTCTTAAAATGACTATGTCATCTTTCGACTCTTAGATCATTTTAGTGGCTTCCTTGGATTGGGTTTCAACTTTTTCTTGAATCTCATTGAGCATCTTTGCTATCCAGATTCTGAATTATATGTCTGCCATTTCCACATTTTAATCTAGTTAGGATATATTGCTGGAGAGGTAGTGTGATCTTTTGGACATATGGAAACACTCTGACTTTTTGAATTATGAGAGTCATTGCACTGATTTCTTCTCACCTGAGAGGGCTGGTGTTTCTTCTTTCTTTCTTTTTTTTTTTTTTTTGAAGTTAATGTCATTTGAATGGATCTTTTTGTTTTTGTATTTTTTTACTTGAGGGTATGACTGTGTATAGTTAATTGGTCTTCTATCTTAAGTGCTTTCAGAAGGCCAAGGGTCTGTATGTGTTCCTTAGTAGTGGCTAGTTTTGTTGCATTGGGTTTCACAGGTGATGTGTACTGATGGAATTTATTTACGTTTTGGTGGTAAATATCTAGGTAAATTATCTAGGCTGCATTCTAGTGGATGGTGCTTAAGAGTAAGGGCTGGCAGGTAGGATCTTAGCCATGCATGTCTCTTATATTTCATTCTGTTAACAGCAGTGTTCTGGAGAGGAGAAAATAAGAGGGTGGATGCAAGTGATGACTCCCTCACCAAATCCATTCTGGCACCGTGAGGGAGTCCCCTCTAATCACTGTTCCAGTGCCTATATTTCCTTAGTCCCAAGGGGGTCCCTAGTGGGCTGCACCTCCTCTTTTGGGGGAAGCCTGAGCTGAAGGTTAGATCACCAGGAGACTTGCAATTCTCTGAGGACCCACTGGTCTTCTGTGCCTGGCAGAGTCAGAACAAGTTGTGGGGTATATCTATGGGTGTTCTGTTGATGTTGATGCAATAGGTCAAATGCAGAGGATCCTTTGGCAGGGCCGTTTTCCCTGCCAATTCAAACATCTTTGGAGGTCATGGGATTTCTTATAGCTAGGATTCCAGAATCCTTGTAGCTTGGCCTCCAGAGGTCCCCAGAATTCCTTAACTAACCCCTTCTTTAGGACCTGTGCAGAACTAGGAGCTGGTTCTGGCACTCAGGGACTCTATATAGGCTTCCCAGCTTCCTCCTTCTTCAAACTGGGTGTCTGTGGTGCTTTTTGTCAACTTTCAGTGTTTTCTCTTAAAAGATCTGTGCAAAGTGTGATGGTTTACTCCATATTTTATTTTTTCCTTGGTGAGACAGCTGTTTCCTGGCTGTGTCTAGTTGGCCATCTGGTCTGAGAACCCCTTTTCATTTTTGTAATAGTGTATTTTGAGAAGCAAAATGTTTTAGTGTTGATGAAGTCCAGTTCGTTTTTCTTTTATAGTTTTGTGCCCTACTTAAAAAATCTTTGCCAGACCCAACATCACTAAGATTTTCTCCTATGTTTTCTTCTAGGAGCTAAAGTATTAGCTCTAAAATTTAATAGGTCTGCGATCCATTTTGAATTAATTTTGTCTTTGGTGAGGTAAGTGTTGAGGTCTTTTTTTTCACATATGGTCAGTCATTCTTCCAGAACCACTTATCGAAAACATTATCTTTTTCCTATCAAATAGTTTTGCACTTTTGTTGAAAATTAATAGTTCATATATATGCAGGTTTGTTTCTGGATTCTGTATTTTGTTCCATTTATTTACATGTCTATATTCAATACAAAAACGAGTTGCAGTGATTCCTGAGGCTTTATGTTGAATTCTGAAGTCAGTTCAAGTTCTTGGATTTTTAAAATTAAGTTTTTAGCATTTTTTTGGCTTTTTTTTTCTCATTTAATGTATGGTGGTGCTCATACCCTCACCCCTTTATTGTTCTTTGTAATAGCTTTCCTTGCTATTCTTGCATGCTTACTATGTATAAGAACTTAGGAGTCAGCTACTTTGTTCAAAAATAAAAGAATAACATTAACCAGTCCTCCAAACCAACTGTTGTATTTTTATTGTGATGGTTTCATATTTATAAATCATCTTAAGAAGAACTGACATATTAATGATGTGTTTTTCCAGCTGATGTAATTTTATTTTCTGAAGTCGTCTTTTGTGTTTTCAGTTGTGTTGTTAGGTTTTCTTTTTATAAATATTATATACTTTTTATTAGGTTTATCCTAATGTCTTTTCTGCTATGTTGAATGGTATATTTTATTTTATTGAATATATGAAGCCTTGTGCTTTCTCTGAATTAATATGCACCATGATATTGTACTAAATTCTCATATTGTTTATAGTATTTTTTTTTTCAGTTGATTCTCTCGGGTTTTCCAGATATATCATATCTTCATATCTTCTGGGAGATATAACATCATGTTTGATGTAAATTAAATGATCCATATTTGAGAAAAAAAATAGTGTTGATATAATGAAAGAGAAGAGGAAGAGAGTAATGTGTTTCAGTGAGGAGAGTCAAAAGTTAGGGTACATGTGGAGAAGTGTGCTTAGATAAGAGCTTGGATGGTTTATCCATACTAGTGGGTGTATGAGTGCTAGGTTGCTAGATATGGTTGTGTATATCTGTGAATATGTTTCATCTATTATAGTGAGGATGGTAGAGAAAATGTTGCAGGTTTGAGAAAAGAGATGTTAAACAGTTGTATAGGAGAATGAATTGACTGCAGAAATGCACAAAAGATCCCTGGGAAGAACTGAAGCCCCATTGAAGATTATCATTATAAATTTAAAATGAAACCATGTAAGGATGGTGTATAATCTTCTCAGCCCATGTTTAGATATTTGGGTTCGAGTGTGTGGAAAGCTGTATTTAGTGAGAGTATAAGTTTTACCTGGTCAATAAAACAAGGGAAGTCAGGGCCACCAGGGAGCTGATTGTAATGATGGACCATGGAATCTAAGCTAAGTAAGAAGGCAATGTAACTAGAACACAAGGAGATAAAATACAGTAAAAACTTGATTAAGGATTGTTATCAAAAAATGAGAGAGTGAGCTGGAAAAATGGAAAGTAATATTTTGGAACTAGATACTTGGAGTTGAGGTCATGGAGGAGTTGCTGTCATTGATAATAAAGAAGTTCAGATCACCATCAAATGGCTGAGGACAAGCTCACTGAAGGTTAAGATTTAAGGATCTGTCGATTGAAAGTACTAGGAGATTCAGTTATGTGGAAATGACAGGGGCAAATGATAAAATCAGAATTAAAATGTTGTAGTAATTATAGAGACTGATGTTAGCTGCACCCAGTAGTAGTAAAAGCTGTCCAGTGTGATGCTGGATTTTGGGAAGGAGGTAGCAGGGCCACAGTTTCTAAATGATGAGGGGTAGGACAGCGATCGTTGGAATATGGGAAAGAAAACAGCCATCACTGGAGGATCTACGGGGGAAGAGAGTTCTTTGGGAACAACTGGCTTTTATTTAGAGCAAAAGATGGTGGCAGTATTCAGGAGGAGACAGAAAATGAGGGGCTTTATGATCTCCAGAGGACATAGTGTAGTGGGTTCTGAACTTGGGAAGACAGGGTGAAATTAAGGATGCATAGACCAGACACCTAGTAGTGAGAGAAAACCCAGGAACTTTGGGTTTCCTGTGGTGATAAAGAGCTTGATGGAATTTTTCTTGATGGTCTTTAAAGTTGTAAGCCTATGAGTGTTGTGAGGACAGACATAGAACTTTGATGCTGTCTAACTCCTGTAGATGATGATATGGAGGCTGGGAGAAGAGCAGTGTGACTTGGAGAATAAGGTCTGGGATTCCCTCTTTACTATTTTACTGACATAATACAGAGTGTATACAGCATAATGTATATAGCTAAGAAACAAATAAAGGTGAAATGAGCAACATTTTAAAAAGGTTTGAAAATGACAATAGCTTTGTATTATCATTATGTAATATCTCAAGGCATTCTATATACGTAAAGTTACCTTGACTTTTAATGATGGTGAATGAGTGCTCATATTTTAATATTATGAGTTATTTTTTGCCTGACTTCTTGTCAGACTGATTTACCCAAGAATGATGAAGAACTCACCATAGCAGCAGAAGTGACAGCTACATCTTTTTTATGTGCTTACATTATTTGTATAATCATCAATTATTATTAACCATCAATTATTTGTGTAATCATCAATTCCATCTTTCTTTGCAAGAATTTTTTTTAATTTTTTTTTGTTTTGTTTTGTAGGGTTAGTTTAAATAAAACCAGGTAATGTATTCGGTAAATCTACTACTCATGTCTACACACACTATGTACTTTGGAACCTGATGAAAGCTAGGATATAAGTGAGTGTTCCACCAACAACTCCTATTTCCTTCTACGTATCTAATGAAATCTACCTGTCTTGTTACAGTTGATACAGGGACAGGGAAGGGTTCAGTGTAATGTCTTTTAAAAATATCAATAAAGTTTAATTTCTTTCTGTTTTTGATAAAAATAAGTACAAATAGAAGTTCTGACATTTTCTTCTCACATCACAGTGGCACACTCTACTTTGACAACATTGACAAAGTGGTGTTATTATTTTTAATAAGAAAACAGGAATAAATAAATGAATATTAGTCTTAAGATATCATTGGGACAATAGCAAGGTATTAATTTGGCAGGGATTAAATTTTTTTTTTCATGGTAGGTTTATGGGTCTAGAATTTTCATGGTCTTACATTATCACTCATACATAGGTATAGGAAGCCCTTCATTCCTTTTCAAAGAAGGAATAGATACCCTAGGTAGTTATTAGCAAAGGTTTCAGGGAAAGCTCATATTATCACTCAAATTTAAAATATTTGCTTTATTATAAAACCAGCAATTTAATGGGACCTACCCATTGTTGTCAATATTCAAATACAGTTTTAAAGAAAAACCATAACTTTTTTGCTGCACATACTTTTCCAAGCCTGATTTTCTAAGATTTTTCCTCATTAATATGAATACTTTTGCTTGTGTGCAATTGCATTCCCTAGATGTACTGTTTGTTTCATAAGTAACGTAGTTGGTGAATATTAATTAGATTGTAGAATAAATCTATTGTTTATTGCTGAAGGGGACTTTTGGCTTCCTACCACCTTAAAAACCTTTAAATCTATAGCAATGAGATTTTTTTTAGTATCTCCTCTCTTTCTAGGTTTGTTTATTCTCCTCTTTAAAAAATAAAAAATGTAAATGAATAATTCAAGTTACAAACATACATACAAATGGGTAATTCAGCCTAGATATTTGTAGCATTTATCCTTGCAAGTTGAAGGTACTTATCACTTTAGTTGCTAGGTGCTCAGAAAAAGGATGTTAAAAATAATAAACTCAGCAATACATTTTTCTTAATCTGAGATCTGCAGCAATGTTATAGGGTTATTTTGGAGAATGTAAGATGCTATACAGGCAGTTGGTCAATTTATCTCCCAGACCCCTTGGCCAAGCCAGCTGGGTAGATCATGTCCTTTCTCTTCTTTGTTTTATACTGTGCATTAACTAGCTCTTAAAGCAGGTATACAGTGCTCATAAAGCAAGACTTTTGTAATGTTCCTAGTAAGGAGAAATGTTTGTTTTACAAAGCTAGCCTTGTGCCAGTTGTTAATGTTAGACATTTGGAGGAGGGTCGGAATTGGGACCAAGAATGGTGGCAGAGAGTGGGCTACTGTTTGAAAGGTTTAACGGGAAGGGCAAGAACTACAATTTACCATTTAAACCTGAAGTTCAGGTCTCTTCATTATAGGGATTGTGGCCTCATTGGTGGGCAGTGGCTGAGACTTATTTTTCTAATAAAAATACCTTCCTCTACATTCCAGTCTTTAGTGATGACTCTCTTGATAAATTCCTATGGAAGTTATCACATTCATTCATTCACTCATGCACTCATCTACTTAAGAAATATTTATTGAGTTCTATACACTGTTCTTGATGCTGGAACTATTTTTTAAAAATAATGGTACCTGACCTCAAGCAGCATAAAGCTTATCCCATCATCAAACTCCTTTCATTTTTGACATGTAAGAATTGATTTTAACCAATTCTTTCATTTTTGGCACTTAAGAATTAAATTGATTTAATGTATATATCTTGTTTTATCCGCTCCTTATAACAATGATCACTTGTTGAAAATGATGATTTGCTTGTCAAGGAAGGCATTCTAAGTAAATACCAAATTTAACTGTTGAATTTCTAGTGATCTTTAAGACTGTGTAACTTGCATAACAGGATGAGTTCAATGGTACTTTTTAAACACAATAATAATTGCTAGATGCTGCACTGAATTAAAGTTTAGGGCGTTCTTGCAGTTACTAGAACCCTATGGTTGTTGCCCTGCTGTACAGTTGAGTGCCATGGGGATGTGCTGCTGCTTCTGTCTTTTAGTCCATGCCCCACAGGAGACCAGTGAAAACAGAATCTCAGAGTGGTGCCCCCGAGTTTTAGCATGCAGTAGGATTGAGAATCAGTCCTGTATGGCACCTAATCTCAAAAATAATCGTGCAAAGTCGCAGTTCCTTTCGTCTACATTTTGCAGATGTGAACACTGACATTCAGACGGGTGAATATGTTGTCTAAAGCTACAGAGCTAGTAAGTGGCAGAAGCAGGATCTGAACCCAGATCTTCTAGCCATAAAACCTTTCCCATTTTGAAAACATAGTGCTGCCTCTCAAAGATGTGACACTTACATTTTCCTTCCCACTGTTTTGCTTTCAACATTTTCTAATGATTTATTTTCTGCTAGTTGGGCCATTGTGTACATACCTGGAATTAATAACAATGATGGACAGAATAAAAAGATTGAAGGAAAAAAGGTGTGCTACTTTCTGTGAAGGACAGAATGGAAAGAATAGTTAGAAAGGAGAGAGGAAAGAAAGTGCTACTGGGTTCTCTGTTAGGGATAGAAGTTTCAGGGAAGGACTTGAAGACACAGGAGACAGTAGGAGTTCTATTATTTCAGAATGCTTACTTTTACTTGTTTAACCCATTTCGAGAGTATTGGACAGTAGTTGCATTTCATAGTAACAGTGAATTGGAGTTATGTGTTAGCTATTATCACTGCTAACATACAGGAAAAATGGAATGAACATTCATACCTTATTATCTTAATTTTGAGTAATGTAGTTAGCCACAGTGACTTAGCCGGAGGCATGAGACCTTGTTTATCTTTTTGCATATCTTAGGTTTCAGTAAGGAAGATACTGCTTGGAACTTTTCCACTTTCTGGAAAGGGAGACTTTAGATTATTATTCCTTTTTCCTGTGGGAATTTCATCACCTGGAGGATTATTTTAAGTCAAGGAATAAATACATCCACACAGGTATTCCTTGCTCAGTGTTCTCAAAACGGTCATGGAAGATGGTGGTGGTGAATATAAAAGGAATGGCCTCTTCAAACCACGCAGCCTTCTATTTGTCACCGTTAGCATTTTAATCAACTGAAGGCAGATTTAGGATGTCCTAGGATCTGGTTGATATGCTTTTTGTTAGAACTCAGAGAATCACTTTTTCCTCTGGTTGTCCCTGAACCTGATCACACTTCTATCATCACACTTAGATTATTGTATGGAAGTATATTTGTTTATTGTATGTCTCTATCCCCTGCCAATCTGTGCAATCTTTAAAGGAGAGTACTGTGTTATTTTCAACTTGTTTACCTAGTGCCTAGCACAGTGCTTGGCATTTATTAAATGCTTAATACATGTTTGGTGAATTAAATTGCATTTGTTTTTTGATGCTCATTTTCAGGAAATGGAATGTTAAGCCTGACTTGTGCTTGCTATTAAATTATTCTCTCTAACAGAGTGTGTCAGAGTGTTTCAGAGAGTGCATTAAAATCCCAGCAGTTATCTTCCCAGGCCACCACTTTTCTTCTTGTTAGGAAACAGTATTTATCATAGTAAATAGCCCATTTGAGGTGGTTCATCCAGGCTTTAGTACCAAATTTAACATAACAGGAAGTCACAAATTCCCTTTTGGCCAGAAAGGAGTTTGACAGCTTCTCTCAGAAAAATAACTTTGCATTTATTTACTCCATTTTATTCATGAAAGCTATAAAAATCTATAAACATGTTATAGCTATTCAGAGGTGGTAAACAACATTCTGGCCAACTACTTATGAATTTAATAAGCATGTTTTTATGCCTTGTGCATAATTTTTGAAAAATTATAGCTTAATTTTTGGTTTAAATACTCAATTACATTATCTTGTTTGGAGATGGTACTTTGTGAAATGACGTTTCAGGGGTTTATAACATTTAGAAAATGTGAAACTCTTGCTGTATGCTTGGTTGTAGAAGAGATTATTTAAAGATGTAATTTTAATTCATATACAGTAAAATTGACTTTTTGGTGTGTGTTTCTATGAGTTTTGGAAAATAGGTAGAGTTACGTAACCACACCACAGTTAAGATAAAGAACAATTTCAATATACCTCCTCGAATATTCTCTTAACTTCTCCCTTTCAAGTCAAATATTTCCCATACCTTTAACACCTAACACCCACTGATCTGTGTTGCCTAATCATACAATATCTAGCCTTTTGAGTCTGACTTCTTTCACTCAGCCTAAAGCATTTGAGATTCATCCCTTTCTTGTACGTATCAATAGTTTGTTCATCTTTATTGCTGAGTAGTATTTCACAGTATGGATGTATCACCATTTTTAAAAACACGTGTCTATTTGAGGGGAATGTAGGTTATTTACAGCTTTTGGTAATTACGAATAAAGCGAATGTGTATATACATATATATATATATATTCATATACAGATTTTTTTTTTTATGAATAGAAGTTTTCACTTGGGTGTATACCCAGAAGTAGGATTGCTAGGTAGCATGCTAAGTATATGTTTGACTTTATAAGAAACTGGTAAACTGTTTTTCACAGGGCTATACCATTTTCCATTCTCATCAGCAACCTATGAGAGTTCCAGTTGCTTTACATTCTCACCAGCATCTGGTATTGTTTGTTTTATTTAGTTATTCTGTTGGGCAGATAGTGGTATAAAGATGTTTCTCAGTTGTCTTTGGGATTTTTTATTACATAAAATATATATATATACACGTACATTTATTACTAACCATTTGGTCATCATTCATGCAGATGTTTATGGCTATAATGGCTATAATCTGAAAACCTTAACTTCAGTGCTGGTATTCCAAGCTACTGCTTTAGTTTATTTATCAAAGAAACACACATTGCTATGAGAAAGTATAAATATTATTGTGGATTAGGACTGAACTTTTACTAATTAACATTAAATGAAAGCAACAAGTCTCCGCTCCTCCAACTATCTTTCTTTCCTGTACATTGTCCCCAGCAATCCAGTCTTTGTATAATGGTGCTTTCTTCATGCCATCATTTGTTCATGACTCTTTAGTGATTCTCTCAGAACCATGGTATGGTCTAGTAGTTAAGGGCAGAGACTTTGACATCCAGTAGGCATGGTGTTATTTTCAGCTCTGCCATACACTAGCTGAGTGACCTTGACAGATTAATACAGCTAAACCTCAGTTTGTCATTTTCAAATAAGTCATGATAAGACCTACGTAAAACATTTTGCACACATGGTCAGGGCTCAATACATGCTAAAAATTGGTAATTAAATTACCATCTGCAACAGTCATCTTATATGACTAGCCTTATCTGCTGCTGTTCATCATCACAAATCTAATGACATAATTAAGTTGATATCCTGAGTACCCTGATACCTTACTTTAATCCTCCTGTGTAGGGGTTCCCATTTAAGTGTGATTAATCCATGTCTGGGCATGGGTAGTGAACAACTGTGTAGGTTGTAAGGAGTTGCTCTGCCTGAGAGCTCTAGGCTGAGGCTAGAGGAAAGCAAGTAGTAAAGCCTACTGGGAGATAACCTGGAATGACCATTACAGCGTGCTTCTTTGTCATTTTATTTTTTATTATTGTTGTAAAACATTTAACATGAGATCTACTCTCTTGAACTTTTATGTGTGCAATATAGTACTGATAACTATAGGTACAATGTTGTCCAGCAGATCTCTAGAACTTATTTATGTTGATTAATTGAAACTTTACTTCCCTTGATTATTGACTTTCCTTTTTCCTCTCCCTTAAGTCCCTGGCAATCACCATTCCATTCTTTAAGTCTATGAATTTAAATATTTTCAATACTTCGTATAGGTAGAATCATGCAGTATTTGTCCTTTGGTGACTCGCTTTTTTCACCTAGCACAGTTTCGTCAAGGTTCATCTCTATTGTCATATATTGCAGAATTTCCTTCTTTTTAGAGGCTGAATAATATTTTCTTTATTCATTCATTTGTTGACGGACATTTAGACTGTTTCCACATTGTAGCTATTATAGATAGTGCTGCAATGAAACTGGGAGTGCTAATTGCTAATTGATCTCAATTCTTCTAGATAAATACCCATAGTAGGATTGATGAATCATATGGTAGTTCTATTTTTAATTTTTTTTTTTGAGACATAGTTTCTGTTGCCCAGGCCGGAGTGCAGTGGCACAATCTCAGGTCACTACAACCTCCACCTCCTGGGTTCAAGTGATACTCCGGCCTTAGCCTCCCAAGTAGCTGGGACTACAGGCAAGTGCCACTATGCCCAGCTTTTTTGTATTTTTAGTGGAGACAGGGTTTCACTGTGTCAGCCAGGATGGTCTTGATCTCCTGACCTCGTTATTCGCCTGCCTTGGCCTCCCAAAGTGTTGGGATTACAGGCATGAGCCACTGCTCCCAGCCCTATTTTTAATTTTTAAAAGAACCTCCATGTTGTTTTCCATAGCAGCCCTACCATTTTGCATTTCCACTGACAGTGTGCAAGGGTTCCAATTTCTCCATATCCTTGACGACACTTATCTTTCATCTGTTTGATAATAGCCATTCTAACAGGAGTGAGATGATAGCTCATTGTGGTTGTGATTTGTATTTCCTTGATGATTAGTGATGTTGAGTATATTTTCATGTAAATACTGTGACATAGTCTGTCATATAGTCTGTTCAAGTTTTTGCCCCATTTAAAAATTGTGATATTAGTCTTTTTGCTGTTGAATTGTGGGAGTTTCTTATATATATTTTAGAAATTACCCCCTTATCAGATATATGGTGATATGATTTGGATGTTTTGTCCCCTCTAAATCTCACATTGAAATATGACCTCAAATGTTGGAGGTGGGCCTAGTGGGAGGTGTTTGGGTCATGGGGACAGATCCCTCATGAACATCTTGGTGCTGTTCTTGCAGTAACAAGTGAGTTCTCATTCTGTGAATTCACATGAGATCTGGTTGTTTAAAAGTGCCTGGCATCTCCTCCCTCTGTCTCTTGCTCTGTCTCTCATCATGTGAAATGCAGGTTCCTCCTTTCCCTTCTACTATGCTTGGAAGCTTCTTGAGGCCTTCACTGAAAGCAGATGCTGGTGACACGCTTTTTGTACAGCCTGTAAAACTATGAGCCAAAATAAGTCTATTTTCTTTATAAGTTATCCAGTCTCAGGTATTCCTTTGTGGCAATGCAGAATGGACTAATAAATATGGTTTGTAAACATTTTCTCCTATCCTGTAGGTTGCCTTTTCACTCTGTCAATTGTTTCCTTTGGTGTGCAGAAGCTTTTTCCTTTGATGGGGCTCGCTTATTTTTGCTTTTGTTGCCTGTGCTTTTGGTGAGATATTCATGAAATCATTGCTAAGACCAAGGTAATGAAGATTTTCCCCTATGTTTTCTTCTAGGAGTTTTATAGTTTCAGGTCTTATGTTTGTCTTTAATCTACTTTGAGTTGAATTTTGTGTATGGTATAAGGGTTCAATTTCATTCTCTTGTGTGTGGATATGAGTTTTCACACCATTTGTTGAAGAGACTATCCTTTCCCCATTGTGTATTTTTGGCACCCTTGTTGAAGATCAGTTGACCTGTGGCATGCTGCTTGTTTTTTACATTGCCATTTGTGATTTGGTGAAGCGGAGTACAGGTAGCGCTGAAGTTGTTTCCATGAGTGTAGTGTTGCTGTTTGAAAAAACAAATGCCATAGAATGTGGAAGAGGCTTCTCTTCCATTGTATTTTGTTTTTGTGGGTTTTTCTTTGGGAAAACACTAAATATAACTTTCTAGCTGAGACACCATATAAATTCTTTTCTATCAATAGTCTATGTGGATTCTTCTGACTAAAAAAACCAGATTCTTCTGGATATACCTCAAAACCTAGATTACCTTCGTACACTAACATTTATTAAAAAATCAATAAGAGCAACGTGTTAAATATTAAAACAGAGTACTCAACTTGACTATCCATCCTAACTGTCACAGAATTTACTTTTGAGTTCAGCAGACTCAAATTCTACAAGGATACAGTCTGTTTCATTCACCAGCATATATCCAGCACTTAACATAGTAGTACATGGCACAGAGTGGGTGTTCAACAAATATGTGTCAATGATTGAGCAATGTTTTTACCAGCAAGTGAAAAAAAGACTTTAAATAATGGCAAGAGAATACTGTTTTATTATGCAATGATAGGAGTTTTTGCAAAAATTCTGGGATTACTGACTGGGCACAGTGTCTCATGCCTGTAATCCCAGCACCTTGGGAGGCTGAGGTGGGTGGATGGCTTTGAGCTTAGGAGTTTGAGACCAGCCTGGTCAACATAGTGCAACCCTAACTCTACAAAAAACAAAACAAAACCTAAATTACCTGGGCATTGGTGGCTCATGCGTATCATCCCAGCTACTTGGGAGGCTGAGGTTAGAGAATTGCTTAAGCTGGGGGAGCGGAGGTTGCAGTGAGCTGAGATCTCCAGCCTGGGAGACAGAGTGACATCCTATGTCAAAAAAAAAAAAAAAAATGCTAGGATTACTAAGAACATCAAGAACTAGATAAAATAACTTCCTCCAAAAGTAAAAAAAATTCTAATACTTTTAACTCATCAGAGTGATTTTGACTCAGGGAAGACTCCAGGAAATACAATGCCTTTGTGCTTACTTGGAGGCAAGCAGCAATTTTGAGTACCACATCTGCTATCTCAACCTGAGGGTACCAGTAGGAGGGACAGTGATGTGGCATTGATATCAATGGGAAAGGGGCTTCTAAATGTAAGTCTATGAGGGAATGATCTGACACTCTTTAAGGCTTCATAGAAATTCTTCAGGAAGGAGACCAGACATTAGATAGTTGAGGGAAGAAATTTGGGTTATTTCTATTAATGAACTCTCATCGATCACCACGAGATTAGGAAGGCCTGCAGAAACTCAATTATAACTAGAAGTTTTTCTCTTCATATTTTCTACTTCTCCGTGTACAGTGTGCCCTTTAAGGTCCAAGCCTCATTTATTCTAATAAGGTCACTTATTCATTTATTCAATTTGTCCTTTTAAAAACCTATATATCTTTATTTAAAGAGCTTAAGGAGAAAATAACCTTTTACCCTAGAATACTATTTCTGGTGAAAACATCCTTCAAACATGAAAGAGAAATAAAAACATCCCCAGACAAACAAAAGCCAAGGGATTTCACCAACAGCAGACCTGTCCTGCAAGAAATGGAAAAGAGAGTACTTCAATCAGAAAGAAAAGTACATTAATGAGCAGTAAGTAATCGTCTGAAGATACAAAACTCTTTAATAATAGTAAGTACACCAAAAGACACATGATATTATAGCACTGTAATTGTGGTGTGTAAATTGCTCTTAAGTGGAAAGACTAAGTGATGAGCCAATAAAAATATAATAACTATAAAACTTTAAAAGACATAGATAGTACAATAAGGTATAAATAGAAACAAAAGGATAAAAAGCGAGGGAACAAAGTTAAAGTATAGAGATTTTATTAGTTTTCTTTTTGTTTGTTTGTTTCTTTCTACAAACAGCTTAAGTAGTTATCAGGTTAAAATAATAGGTTATAAGATAGTATTTGCAAGCCTCATGGAAACCTCAAACTAAAAGCATGCAATGGATACACAGAAAATAGCAAGAACCTGAATATTACCAGAGAAAATACCTTCATTAAAAGGAAGACATGAAGGGAAGAAAGAAGGAAGAGAATAACACAAAACGACCAGAAAACAAACAACAAAATGGCAGGAGTAAATCCCTTTTTTTTCTTTTGTTTTTTTTTTGTTTTTTTTTTTGTTTTTTTTACCAATAACAACATTGAATGTAAATGGACTAAATTCTCCAATAAAATGACATTGAGTGGCAGAATGGATAAAAAATAGGACCCATTGATCTGTTCCTTAGCAGAAACACACTTCACCTATAAAGGCACAAATAATAGACTGAAAATAAAGAAATGGGAAAAGATATTCCATGCAAATGGAAACTGAAAAAGAACAGAAGTAGATACATCTATATCAGACAGAATAGATCTGAAGACAAAAACAATAAGAAGAGACCAAGAAAGTCACTATATATTGATAAAGGTATCAATCTGGCAAGAGGAAATAACAATTTTAAATATATATGCACCCAACACTGAATCACCCAGATATATAAAGCAAATATTATTAGAGCTAAAGAGAGAGATTGACCTCAATACAATAATAGCTGGAGACTTCAACACCCCAATTTCAGCATTGAACAGATCTACCAGACAGAAAATCAACAAAGAAACATTAGACTTAGTCTGAACTCTGAACCAAATGGATATAGTAGATATTTACCGGCTGTTTCATCCAGTGGTGCAGAATACACGCTCTTTTCTTCAGACATGGATTACTCTCAAGAATAGACCATGTGTTAGGTTACAAAACACGTCTTAAAACATTCAAAAAATTGAAATAATATCGAGCATCTTCTCTGACCACAAAGTAATAAAACTACAATAACAAGAGGTATTTTGGAAACTATACAAATATGTGGAAATTAAACAACATGCTCTAGAATGACCACTGGATCAATGAAGAAATTACAAAGGAAATTTAGAAATGTTTTGAAACAAATGATAGTGGAAACACAACATACCAAAACCTGTGGAAGACTGTCAAATCAGTACAGGAGAGAAGTTTTTATCTATAAATGTCTATATCAAAAAAGAAAAAAAAATCTTCAAATAAATAACCAAATGAGGAATCTTAAAGAACTGGAAAAGTGAGAAAGAAAAAAAACCCCACATCAGTAGAAGAAAATATATAATAAAGATTAGAGCAGGAATAAATGAAATTGACATGAAAACAATACAAAAGATCAATGAAACAAAAAGTTTGTGTTTTAAAAAGTTAAACAAAATTGAAAACCCTTTAGCCAGACTAAGAAAAAGGAGAGAAGATCCAAATAAATAAAATCACATATGAAAAAGGGGACATTACACCACAGAAATTCAAAGGGTCATTAGCGGCTCCTATGAGCAACTATATGCTAATGAAGTGGAACAATCTAGAAGAAATGGAAAAATTCCTAGACACATACAAGCTACCAAGATTGAACAATGAAGAAATAAAAAATCTGAAGAGACCAAATCAAATAACAAGATTGAAGCTATAATAAAAAGTCTCCTAGTAAAAAATAGCACAGGAACCAATGGCTTCACTGCTGAATCCTAGCAAACATTTAAAGAAGAACTAATACCAGTTCTACTAAACATATTTCAAAAAATGGAGGAGTAGGGAACAATTCCAGGCTCACTCTCTGAGGTCAGTATTACCCTGATACCAAAAACCAAAGACACATAACAACAACAAAAAAAAAAAAAAAAAAGAGAGAGAGAGAGAGAAAGAAAACTACAGGCCAATATCGCTGATGAATATTGATGCAAAAATCCTCAACAAAATAGTAGCAAACCAAATTCAACAACTAATTTAAAAGATCATTCATCATGAACACGTGAGATTTATCCCTGGAATGCAAGGATTGTTCAACATACATGAAACAATCAATGTGATATATCAACATAATGAAGGACAAAAATCATATGATCATTTTAATTGAAATTGATGCTGAAAAAGCATTTCACAAAATTCAATATCCTTTCATGATAAAAACCCTAAAAAAACTGGATATAGAAGGAACAAACCTCAACATAATAAAAGCTGTGTATGACAGATTCCCAGCTGGTATTATAGTATACATTCCCAGGCAAACAAAAGCTGAGGGATTTCACCAACAGCAGATCTGTCCTGCAAGAAATGGAAAAAAGAATACTTCATCAGAAAGAAAAATATATGGATGAGCAATAAATAATCACCTCAAGTTACAAAACTCATTGATAATAGTAAGTACACAGAAAGACACATAATATAGCTAGTATAATACTTGCTGGGGGCCGGGCACGGTGGCTCATGCCTGTAATCCTAGCACTTTGGGAGGCCGAGGTGGGTGGATCACCTGAGGTCAGGAGTTCAAGACCAGCCTGGCCATCATGGTGAAACCCCATCTTTAAAAAAATAATAATAATAATAATACTTG
>CAUYQU010082846.1:0-14946 GCA_963574635.1 Cheracebus regulus | reverse complement strand
GGGGTTCTGTGCCTTCTCATGCTTCTTTCAGTCAGTCCATCTATGAGCTACAGTGTGGCTAAGAAATTCATTATGAGAAGCCCTGGAGTTGTTTATTTTCATTTTATTACAATCTCCTACACCATCCAACCTGATGCCATTCGGAAAGCCTTCCAAGAAAAAGCCAGACCAAGGCTAATGGCTGGAAGGCATGATCAATAGCTGTCTCTTCCACCCAGGAAGTGCCGCTGGCTTATAGTGTTGAGCTAAGCATCAGTGCACTGTAGCCGTGTGGCACCATGTGAATAAAGGTTTCAGAATTTCAGTCCAGGCCTCCTAGAGGTGCCTTAGATACCCATGGGAGAAGGCACAGTACTGTCCATGATAATGACCATCCTGTAACTGATGGCAGCAATATTTATTCTTGCCAAAGTAATTCAGAGATGAGGTACAATGTACTTCCATCTCTAACCTTTCTGTGGAAAATTTTCGGGAGCAGCACTAGAGATGAGAGCTTGGGAGGAAATACAGATATACATTTTGACTTTCAATCCTGGTAAACACCCCCTCTGCGTTTCCATCTCCTGAAAGAGCCTCTTCCTCAATACATACGGACATGTTTTATAGCCACTGCAAGAACCCAAAGGACAAAGATACTAGTCACTTAGTATCTTTAACAAAACCTTATTCAATGAAAAGCATTAATTTAAATAAAGAGATTGAAGTACATAGAGTTCATATCCTTAAAGTTATGGGGGCAGACATTAGGCTAATAAGGTAAGACTAAAGTAATTAGCCAAAAAATAGTAGTATATAATACATGAAATTAATACTAAAGAAGATGGCTAAAGATCACAGGGAGATCTTTTGATAACCAGAGAATCAAAAGGTGAAAATGAGGACAAGAGAACAGAATGTATTTGCTTTGATCATTGGAACAAGCCCCTCCTCCTGCCCCACCGAAGTACAGGTAAGAATGTTCAGGCATTTGGGTTCGTGGCATCCTCCATGCCTTGCACATGGATTATGAACATATATGGATCTGGCCCTGCCCAGACATCCCATGAAACTGTCCCAGGTATCAAAATCATTATAAGAAATGGCAGTACATAATTAAACAATTCTCTTTATTTTGTATTTTGAAAATAATCGTTTCCATCAAAATAAAATAACATCCTTCTCCTGAGTTGTCCAGGGAGACCACTCTCAGGAAAGTGATCAAAGTGAGAAGGTAGGACAGGGAGGGGTAAATGGAGGTGACAGTCTGATTAAGATGTGCTGCTGATTTGGCAGCCAGAGGTAGTCCTGCCTCTCATTGACACTGAACAGGGTCTCCACATTGAAAGATACACACAGAGCCACGAGGCAAGGAATGCAGGGGTCTCTAAAATTGGGTAAAGAGAAGGAACAAATAATTTCATAGAGCAGCCAGAAGGAAACACAGTCTTGCCAAAACATTTTCTCAAAGTGACCCCATTTCCAATTTGCAAACCTCTTGAATTACGCCCATAACTCAATACTCATGTTGGCACCACAGGAAAATGTGCTTACAGTACCTGTTTGAAAACTCAAGATTTAAGTTCAACATTCAGAGTAGTCCACAGTAAGGTGCTGTTTACCTTGTATTATTAACAAAGTCCTCATAAGTTTACCTGGAAATGCTAAGTGAGGAAAAAAATATATAGTAAAACTTCTCGCATATCCTCTTATCTTAAAGTAGACACATGTGAGTGATATTATGGACACATTCGTACACATTTAAGTGCCAAATACATAGATACAACTGCCTTAATATAGCCTGAAAGAGCAGAAAAAAAGTCTTAGATTTCCTATGAAGGAAACTAAATAGACTATGAAATATCTTCCCCACTGGCTTCTACCACCAACTAAAAAAGAAATACATCAATTGTATGCCAATTATTTCAAACATTAGAAACATTTTCCAAATGACACTCTTCCCAATCAACTAAGGGGACTGACTTAGACAACCCAGTGCTTCCTCAAGTTCTCCATCCTAGAGAAGCTCCTGTTTCACTGTGGAGCCCAACATTGCTGCTATTCATCAGTACCGTGTGCTCGGTGTTTAGTCCTTCACCTCCTCCAGGCAAGTTTCCAAGGAGCTGTGTACCTACCACGGGCTTGGGAAACTGCCAGAGCAGATTTCAGTCACCACAGCAGCTACCAGATACCTTCAGGGTAAGCTGACTATACAGTCTATTCTGTTTAACTGTCCAGGGGAAGAGAAAGAATCAAGGCAGAGCTCCATGCGAGTGTAGGCTGCATAGTAAACAGTTCTCAGACATCAGGGAGGAGTATTTTCCTATCTGTCTGGGGTCTTTGAGGTAGAACTAGAAAGCCCCAGTCCATTAGTGCTCCTCAACCTTATGAGCCCCTGTACACAGGGCTCAGGCACATCAATCAGGGTCAGCAAACCATCCCTACCACTGCTATCACAGCACATGTTCACTGTCCAGTCATAAATAAGGTTGCTTTTCAGCCCTGTGTACAGGCACTTCCAGTCCTGATGGAACTGAAGGCCGTGGGCTGGCTGGGTACAGGCCTCACTGTATGGGCACCCATGGCAAGGTGTCTTCAGAGTGGACCCAGGCCCTGGAATTGGGCTGCTGAGGAGCTTCCTGGCTCGACGCTTTGGAATTATCCTGCAGAGATGAAGCAGCTTGAAGGAAAGAGAATGTTCAGGAGGAAGCACTTGTCCCGGCAGAGCTGCTCATCGAAGGCAGGGAATATCATCAGGACCCCTTAGGAGGCTTCATCAGCCTTTTAGCCCCAGGCCTCACCTGCCCTGATGAGATCCCAACATGTATTACCTCTGGTTATTGAGTAGACAGGATATTGAATAGACAGAATTCTTTAACATTCATCTTATTGGTATAACTTTATATCAAGAAGAGAATACTTGTTTCTATCAAAATTTCCTTAGTATGTTGGATAAGATCAACAGTTCTATGTGGATACAAGTTCCCCACCCAACAGCAGAGGCATAAATTAGACACTGTGAGAGCTCTCATCTTGTGAGACTGAAGGTTGTCATTATAGAAACATGAGCCACAGAGTCAGAATTGCAGCTGCGTGGGCCAGAGAATCTTCAAACCACAGAGTGTTCAGGGAGAGGGATGCCTCTATCATGAATGATAAAAACCACTGCTTTACTAATCCCAGGTATTCTTATTGCCCCTGTAATTGAAGAAAAAAAGCAAGGTAAGCAACGGGGACAGAAGTTAACATGTCATTCCCTCAAACACCCTGTTCCCAAAGGTCTCTCAGAGCAGTGTAAAGAGTCATCAAGCCCTCAGCCATTTGGATTCAGGGTCACCTCCTTGCTCTTTATTTGTGGTTCAGACACCCATGTGTCTTTGAGACAGCCAAATGCTTAAGGCAGACACAAAGGGGTCCCTGGCAAGTCTCTGACCTGCCCCTGGAAGTGTTGACATCAGATGCTCTTATACAGATGAGGAACCTGCCCAGGGCTTTGTCTGAGCCTGCCCACATGGACACTGGGGGAACAAGGTGGAACCATGAACAGAAGGAAGAGCCCAGCCTTTTCAGCTCCCCTGTAGCATCGTGATAATCAGTGAGTGGGGTCTGAGGGTGGGGAGCTGTTAGCAGGACTCCAGCTTGCTTTGATGAATTTTTCCCCCTTTTTCGCCCAGTAAAATCTTGCCCTACTCACCCTTCAATGTGTCTGCATGCCTAAATTTTCCTGCTCATGTACCAATAACCTAGTTTTAGCTGAACTAAGGAGCAAAATTCTGCAACATCCTCATTTTCTTAGTAACCATAACCAACAGAGGGGTGAGAAAGAGGTTTTTTTAGAAGCTGTCACCTAAAGGTTCTACCACTTTAAATACTGAATCTACATACCTTGAAGACACCACCAAGGAGGTAATTTCATGGTAGCTCTTTGAAGAGCCAGAGAACACAGGTCAGGTGTGTGAATGTAGGCTCAATACTGACAGTAGTCTGAGAAACAAGGCTCAAAATAAACAGTGCCCACGTGACAATATTCTGTGCATGTGTCTAGAAAAATTAGAGCTGAAGTCCCTACCACAGTATCTGGGGCTGAGAACCTCACATGGGCTACCTCGAATACTCAGAGAAAGACCTCTTACAACATATAAGGTGCAAGAGTATCAGGCAGACACATTCAAGGAAGTTCCAGGCTGTGGTTATGACTGGGTGGCAGAATGAGGATCACAGGAAACCCATCTAGACTTGCTGGCAAAGCAAAAGCTAAGTAGCTTTGGAATCCCTCACATTGTCTCATCTGTCTCCAGAACCACCTGAACCAAGGATTTATGGCAATGGATGCAGCAGAACCATGTCAAATACATTTCTCTTCCATTTCATTTAGTCCTGGCTGTTCTGAAGGAGAAGATGTCACTTCGCAGGACAGCATTCACTAGAATCCACAGGACTGAAGGAGAAGGTAGAGGCCACACAAGATGATGGAAGGAAGAATCCTCACCTATAGAACGTGAACAGTCCTGCTGCAAAAGGACAAATCTTGTCCCATTCCTGATGTTTAAAAATCTCAGGAGCCTTGGAATTCTTTCTTGTGCCAAGTGTGGGCAGATGCAGCAGAAGCTGGGAAGTTCAGTGACACCCCCCAGGATCACTCCATTCAACATAGCTGCTGAGAACAGCATTATGCCTGCGGCCCCCCCCATCCTAACTATAAAATACAATTAAAGAAACCATATCAAAATTCCTGCAGAACACTGCATTACATTGAAACATATTCTCATTTGAAGGGAAGTTCATGATAGGGGCAGAAATAGCCTTACTCATGATGATGGCCAAGTTCTCAAGGCAGTCCCCAAGACAACTCCTATAGTGTGAAAACCATCTGAACATGGACTAAAGAATCAAACTCACTGAGAGCACACCTGTAAAAACAGCCCACAGTGACCAGTATGCCACATGAGGGGACAAGATAGAGAAATTCACTGCATCTCAGCAGATATGTGGGTAGTGCCCAGTACCACAGGCCAACCATCAGCAAGGAGCTCTGGAGAAGGGGCAGGCAGTGTCCTCCCAGCATTTATGTCCGAGGGCAATGGTCATCACTGATGGTATTTCGTAACTGGTAGACTGTTAGAAACACATGACTGGGGCTGTTGAAACTCAAAGGCTGAGGGGTATCCTTCAGAGTACAGGTAGGACCCCAAGATAGGTCTGCATGTACCACTTTATTTACCAAGGAAGACCCAAGACTTTAGATACACCCAATAGAGTAGTAAAGTCCTTGTTAACACAGGATTTTATAAATCGAAGGCAGCACCCACAGTAGGTAGAATTCATCTGGTCACACATGGATCAGAAACAAGCTCCATCCTTACCCTTAGGAAACACACATAAAGGAGGTAGAGAGTATTAGAAACCCCCTAGAATACAGTGAGTTAAACTTCAACGCAGGAACAGAGAAAGCCTCACTCCCTGGACACTGCTGCCAGTTCCTCCTTACCCATGAACTTTAATAAGCTTCACCTTAAAAACATGAACAAGATTAACCTAGTCTAAATTTAGCCATTCCCATCTCCTCTTTATACATATCCAATCATAGGTTTGAAAACACATCAACATTTACCTCTTACCATTTGATCTCAGGTCCCAACCTGTGCATTCAAGACCACACTTGCACTTTCGATCTGGAGCATTACAATATCACATTGATATTCACAATGTTTTCAACAGGCACTAAAGGATATGACTATTGAGCACCATCCTTCAGTGGAAGGAAACCTCTGCCATCGGAGGAGTAATGTGTTTACAAACATGGAAAGATTTCTGTGATGCTGCAAGGAGACAGCTTCTTGTAACCACAATTCTAACCACATTTGTGAAGCCTCACTGTCAGTGCCTGAAGATGCTCAGCCCTCCTCCTTCTCATATCTTCACATTAGGAAATATGGAATCTCCAACCACAGCATCAATGTCCACAACCCCGACTTGGGTCTTCTGACATAGGTGATTATTCTAGTGTCCTCTTAGAAAGTTCAATCTAGGCTGATGTCTCATTGCTTTTGTACAGTGACTCACATCTTGTCACCTCACACTGAGCACTGCAGATACCATAAAGCAAACATCATCATGAAAAGGTTACTTGGAGAGAAGAACCAGGGTTCTGGGGAGTGTAAACACACTCTCAGGTAACTCCAGAAAAGTAACTGGATGTTAAAAGAAAGATGGTATTACACGACTGCTGGTGTATACTATGTAATTTTGGCTAGGATGCCTGACTAACTACAGGACATGTAAACACTTCAGACTGTCTATTCAATAAATACAGTGTAAAAGCCATTTATATCACATGTACATTGCCATCTGTGTCATAAGCACTCTAGAGATGACTTAAAGGACACAGGATTATGTGTAGGTTGTAGTATGCAAACACTAAGCTACTTTGTATAAGGAATTTGAGCATCTGCAGGGGCCCCTGAAAATAAACCACACATATAAAGGAACAGCAGTCCTCATTTTTCCTTCTAAGTGTTTCAAAATATCAAGTTGACCAGTTACACACAGCAGAGCTAAGGAACAAGATCCTGAAGGTCAGCTGCCACTCAAGCTAATACCTCCAATACCTCAGAACAGAAAGAACGGTGAGGTACCCAGCTAATTGAGAGCTAGCACAGAAATCACTTTATTCCAGATGAATCCTGAGGACTTCAGTTCCTGTAGGATCAAAGGAATGTGTATTTTTCAGAAGTTAGCATCCCCTCCTCAGGCCAGCTACCATTACCCTTCTACTCCTGGGATCAGCCTGCCCAGGACAGATAGAGCAACTCAAGCCAATGGACCAGGACATCCAACTTGGAGAGAAACCCCACATTTCTGATTTTTGGATAGGAAGCACATAATCCTCATTCCTACCTTCGTGTATTATTGGCTTCATATGAAGAAGGAAATCGATTTCTTCATAAATACTGTTCTGCAAAGACAACTAATTCTCTCACTGAAATGATATTCATCCAAAAATGGGGAAGGGAAAGGGGAAAAAGGAGTAGTGGCTACTATAAGCTGACATCCCATCTCAGTGACATCCCCCAGATTAATCAACACAGCTAACCTGCAAAGAATTCCAAGCAGCAGCAAACCATTAACCACAAAAGCATAAAATTCTCCATATCTTATTAGTGGAGGGCACTTTCAAGGCTGTAGTTATGTTACCAAGAAACCTTCAATGATAATTAGCAGGTAGGGTAAAAAGAAGCAAGGAAAGAAAGGTAAATCCACAAAAAGAAACGATTTATCAGTAGTGTTAACTGGTCCTTGCATGAGTGGTTAAATTTCCAGTGAAATTGAGGAGTCTGGTAGCGGAGCATCGGGGCATAGGTTGCTGTGTGGCATGATCCCCCAGAGCCATGCCCAAGGTAGTGGATACCTGTTCATTGGCCTCTCTGGCTTCTGGCTGCCAGACCAACGACCTGCACCTGCACTGCAATGTCGACTTCACTTGCTGGACACTTAACGGGAGTGCCACGCTCACGGGGTCCAGTCTCAGGAGGACCATCTATACAGCCTGGTTTTGGATACAAAGACCTTACAATAGAAATAGTAGTAATCAATGGACAGTCATATACTCTTGGAGAACCTTACAAGGGATCACCAATGGAAATCTCTTCCTATTGCTTATGAGCAAAAAATCAAGACGTCATTACAGACATTTTGAGACCTCTCAAAAATCCTCTGCTCTTCAGTGGCTCACTACTGGGCAGACTTCTGGGAACAAAAACTCATGTCTCTTTAGCCAGTGCCAGGTCATCCACTGCAGAGCAATCCTTCCTTGTCAGGACACTCTGAGAAATTAACCTGTACTGCAAAGGTGTCTGTCCCTAAAGAACTGGTGGCACTTATAAGTGCTATTTGTGATGAAGAAGCACCTGACCCAGAAGACCCAAGCAGGAAAATCACAAATTGATCCAAAATTTTCTGATACGCTGCCTACCTGATTGCTTTAGTTTTTGGAGTTTTAGAAAGCAGGCAAATGGGCCCAAGAACTTTGGTGTGGTCTGGGAAAGAGCAAGTGGAAAAGTCTGCTTACGAGTTTTCTGAGACCGAATCTATGCTTAAAATTGCAGAAAACCTGTGAGGAACGTAGGTATGAAGACAGTATAACCTATTGGTCCTGCCACCACCTTTCCCTTATGGAGGCATGAAGAATCCCTGCTTTACTTTCGTAAAACCCCTACTCTATTGGCAGGCGACAAGTCACTCTCCAATGTCATGGCACATGAAATATCTCATAGCTGGACAGGGCATCTAGTAACCAACAAAACGTGGGACCCCTTTTGGTTAAATGAAGGACATATTGTGTACTTGGAATGCCTCCTTTTTGGACGATTGGTGCAAAGTTCAGACATTTTACTGCTCTGGGGGGATGGAGAGAACCACAGAATTCTGTAAATATATTTGGGGAGACACATACTTTCACCAAACCTGTGGTTAATCTGACAGATATGGACTCTGATGTAGCTTATTCTTCAGTTCCCTGTGAGAAGGGCTTTCCTTTACTTTATCTTGGAAAACTGCTTAGAGAATCAGAGTTTTTCCTCGGATTCTTAAGAGCTTATGTTGAGAAATTCTCCTATTGGAGCATAACTACTGATGACTGGAAGCATTTCCTGTATTCTCATTTTAAAGATAAGGTTGATGTTCTCCATCAAGTTGATTGGAATGCCTGGCTCTGCTCTCCTGGACTGCCTTCTCCAATCATGTATGACTGATAAATGCTTGCATTACCTTAAGTCAAAGACAGATTACTGCTAAAGAAGATTTAAACTCATTCAGTGCCACAGACATGAAAGATTTCTCTTATCATTTGAATGAGTTTTTAGCACAGATGCTCCAGGGGGCACCTCTTCCACTGAGGCACAGAAAGTGGATGCAAGAGATATACTATTTCAATGTCATTAACAATTGTGAAACACGATTCAGATGGCTGCAGCTCTGCATTCACTCCAAGTGAGAAGACACAATTCCTTTGGCACTAAAGATGGCAACCGAACCAGGAAGAATGACGTTTACCTGGCCCTTATTCAAAGATCTTGCCGCCTTTGACAAATCCCACGATCAAGCTGTCTGAACCTACCAGGAGCACAAAGCCAGCGTGCATCCTGTGACTGCAATGCTGGTGGTGAAAGACTTAAAAGTGGACTACCTGCCTATTGATGAGTCTGGAGATTTCACTTTTTTAAATGCAATTCATCTAGATAAAAACTTTAGCTCACAATTAAACTGTCTTTCAAGTTTTGCCTTTGTTTTTGTTGGTGGTTTTACTAAAATCAAGTAGAGCTACTTCTTTTAAAAAAACAAAAAACCTCTAGTGAAGTGCTCCTTAGATAATCAGAAGTCGTAGTGTGAGACAGTGGAGTACCCAGAGGGCTGTTCTACTCCACTAAAGTTCTTAGTGCATGAACCACACAGGAAACTTAAATGTCTCTAGTTGGGAACTAATACCCAATGTCATGGCAGGTAACGTATACAGTTTAAACTCTAAGATCCCATCAATGGGTCCATGGAATGATCTGAAACAAGGTGAGATCTCACTGCTTCCAATACACCCATGCCACCTAAGCAGTGGATCCCTCAGATGCCCTGTCCCTGGAGGAAACCCTAACCCAGATCTGATCCCAGACTCCGGCTTAGTGCGATTTTCAGGAATGTGTGTTTTGTGCAACAAGGCCCCTATCTCTGATATTTTCTATCTTTAAGTGACAGCCTATTGAGTGTCTTCTAAACTTGGATTTTTCTCACTATCTCAGACCTCCATTGAGCCAGTATTGAACAGTACCCACCCAACCATGAGTGTTTCAGAAGACCCTTCTAGGGATGGGGGTTACAGATGATGCATAGGAACTGGGAATGAGCTTGTTCTCCTGCCGTGCTGAAGGGACCCAAGTTCCCATGGCATCACCAGCTTTAGACAGAAGACAGACCTGTTTTATACTGAAAGCTTTCAGGGAATAGACTCAGGCAGCCACAACCTCCCTGTTTTTTTCTACTATAGTACTTTCTCTACCTCATACCAAGAAAGGACTAAGTTGCTCCATTCCTAATGCATCTCAACATCAAGGTGACCACCCACTAGCACTAGGATCAAAAAGCAAAGAACAAGTCTAAGAGATGAAAACTGGAAGGGAAAGTAGTTGAACCTGCCCCCAGCATTGAATGACTAATGAGATGCCAGCAAAGATGATAAAAAATACAACTAGAAGCACCTTACTTGGAGTAGTCTTTAGCGCTAGGCTGTCATAATCAAGTCTCAGCATATTTTACTACCAGTCATGAAAGTACAGCCTGAATCAAACAGGCTTATAATAGCTTTGTTTTCTAAGGAAGGAAGAAATATCTGGAATATACAATACATCCAAAGCAGCAAGCAAGCACAAATTCAGAAATCTGTTCCCACAGAAATGATTAGCAACATGTTATCAGTCTCAAAAACTGTCAAGATTGAACTGACCTCACCTCTTTAATAGGAGTAATCAACACAGACCACTCTGGAATCACTTGGACTCAACCCTGAAGACCAAAACGACTTAGTAAATACACAGCTTGAACGAGCTTCATGGCCCAAGGAATTAAGATGCCTGGTCCTCAGACTTCCCAGCTGGCCACGGAGCTCCCTGAGATTCACAGGGAAGTTTGTCAGTGTAAGAGAACAATGGTCTCATGCATGCTACTCCCTCTTGCTGACCAAGGGTACTTGTCTCAGTTCACAAATGGACTAAATTCATGTCATCTGTGTTATGACTTCGTATTGTTGTTCTGTTTGTGTCACATCTGTTCCACTGTCTTGGAGGTTATCAGCTCTGCATGTTAATTTCTTTGGGGGAAAAAAGTGACCTAATCATAGGCCTGGAAGACCAATAGCCATCTCTCCCACCCAGAAAACACCATTGGCTCCAGTTCTCAGCTAAGGGTCAGTTAACTGCAGCAGTATGACACTGTGGAACTGGGAAAGTACCAGAATTCAGCACAATGTTGCCCATGATGAAAGCTTTCCCTCCTCTGGGCCACAGTCATGTTTTTATTGGTGTCAAAGGCATCCGGATGTAAACTATAGGGGATATTCAGCCCCAACCTTCTACCCTTAAGATTTTGCTAGGGAAATTTCAGGAGCTGCACCTGAAATGTTACAGCTTTGCAGGAAACAAAGATGTAGGCTATAAACCCTCCATCCTGGTGAGTGCCACCTCCATTACAGAACAGAAACATTTTCTGAAAGAGCCTCCTCACCAATATATATAGACCAGCTTTATAGCCAGTACCAGAACCACGGGATAAAGATACCGGTAATTGAAAGGGCACAAACATTTTAAGAAAACTTTACTTATGAAAATAAATCAAAAAGTTGACATATTGAGTTGATATCCTCAAAGAGAGGAGCAAGCATTAACCAAAGAAAGCAACATGAAGTCATAAAAGTATTCAGCCAAATACTGTTTTAAAATATGTAGGATAAATTCTAGAATAGAACTGAAGAGCACAGGTAGATTTCCTGAGGATCAGAGTAAAATGCAAAGGCTAAAATGAAGACAAAGGAACAGATCTTATTTGCATCAATCATTCAAACATTCTCCTCCTCCTTGGGCCCAAAGTGTAAGGAGAGAGAGGAATAGGACTTCCAGGCACTTTGGTTCAGAGCACTCATCAGGTTCAAACACCTACAGATCCGCTGTGCTCAGACAGCTCATCCAACTGTCTGATTTATCAAAATCATAAGGAAGAACAGTAGATAACCATCCTACGCACTACATATACAGGAAACAATTATTTCCATAAGGATAAAATACTGTCAGTTGGAACATAGACTATGATCTTGATTACATTGAGAATTCAGGACTTCATAATCATTGGCTTTTGTGAGCACTAACAAATAGGCCTGAATGTGCAGTGTCATATTACTGATCCAGTCAAATTTAATACATCCTACACCACTCCCAGCATTCAGATACCCAAAATAGTAACATTTCTAAGTAGGAATTTAAAGTGACAGGGCTATGGGATTAAGACTTTCAAGGAGGAACATGATCAAGGTGGATCTCATCAGCTTTTACTGAAGGCATCATAAGAGGAACTGCCCAGCCATGAAGGATGAACTGACCTGCCGCGCCTGTCACAGTCACCTGTGTGACTATCTGGAGGCCAGGATTCGACAGACCTTGAATCTGTATCACAGAAAACATGAAGGAGTACTGTGACCTTCAGCCAGCTCATCCCACACAAAATCAGAGCTGGTCCATAAAGAGGATAGACTCTAAAGACCACAAGCAGCCATGTCTGGTGTTCGACATAAGGTCATTGGGAAGAGGAGGAAAACACTGAGGGTCTTGAGATGACCAGTCCTATAGTATGAACATCACTGGGCCCTCACCTCTACCCTTCACCACAGCAAAGGGGCCCAAGGCAGAGAAGCCTGAACACCACAGACTGAGGCCTTGGATGTGGGATCCTGGGAGGAAAGAGTGCAGTGAGCCAGCCTTAGTCATTACTGCCCATGCCCTCCACATCCAGTGGAACCACCCTGTGGGTAAAATGGAGCAAACTTTCCACAGAGCAGTTAGGTGGTGAGAAACCTCACCAAGAGCACTACAAATAGTTGTTTAATAATTACCATCATGCACACACAGAATAGCTGTGTCAGACAGGGGTCAAAGGACAACCTAGGCTGTGTGGAGAGGATGAGGTAATTGAAGTCAAAAGTCACATACTGAGGTTAGCACAGTTAAAACCAGTCACGTTAGCCAGCAGCTTCCAGGGGGAAGGCAGCACTTGGTGTGAACAATCTGGGCCCCTGGGTTATTCCTACCAGAGACTGCAACCTAGAGAAGGGGCACACACCAGCTCATCCTTTCTTCTCACTCAGAACTGCATATTTGAGTTGGGAGCTGGAGTTCTTTTGGCCAGAGTCACTACCATTTCCAGGGAGCAGAAACACCATGTTGGAGGAGGGGAAAAAATGCTTCCTACCAATAAAGCATTGATTAGTTTCAGTTGGAAAGCTGACTGTTCTTAGAAGCTGAAGTACACAATAGAAGTACACCTGAACAAAACCCAGTGTTCCGGTAGTTTAGATCCTGTTTATCCCCACAGAACATAGGTGAAATAGCAATGAAAATCTATGTTAGACATACTACATTACCCCAAGTGGAATCTAACCCTATATCCTGCATTACATCCCAATCAAAGGCTAAGCTTGGTTTAGACTTTGAAATTGTCTTCAGCATCAGTTACCAAAACAGTGAAAGAGCTGTGATTTGACATGGGAGGTAGAATAATTTTGGCTCTTTAAGCATACCTTTCCACCTAGTTTTGTGGAAGAAAAAAGTGTGAGATTTCAATGAATACTCCTTTGAATATGAAGTGTGTTCTGCTCTGTTTTAATTCTCAGGTTTTTTTTTTTTTTTTTACATTCTTAGGTAATTAATAGAAACGGACATTGCAGGAGACAGACAAGGGAAAAGGCTGACCGAGATACAGAGGTGTGAGAAGAAACTCATTCCAGGAGAAGGAGAAAGTCCCTGTCATAAGAAGATGGAGGAGAGAGCTCCTGGCTTCAGTACATGCTGAGTTCAACCCTCTCCTGCTGATGGGGAGACCCAGCCTATTGGACACTGTTCTGGAATGACTGGGCTCCCTTTCTTTCACACAGAGGATCATCTCAGCAGTACAGGGGAAGTGAGGTCTTAGGAGAAAATTCAAGGACAGTGGAAATAGAATTGGTGGGTAAAATCAGACATGTTCCCAGGAGGGACTTCCTGAGAAATGTATTATTCATTTTGCTCAATGGTTCTCACCAGAATTGAGCCCTGGTCAGCAGTGTGTGACCAGCTCAATCCTAACAACCCAGTGGCTGTCCTCTCCACCCCATCTCTCGTTCTCCACTCTCCTCTTCTGGTGTTTCTTGGGACCACTTCCAGATTAAACATCAATAAAGCAGGCAGATTAATGGTCCTCTAACAGCCTAATCCTTAGAACCCATGAACTTAGTATACTACATGGCAAGGGGAAAATGAGGGTGACACATGGAATTAAGGTTGATCATCAGCTGACTTCAGGGTAGATAAAGGGTATCCCGGATGGTCTAAGAGATCCCTGTCAGAAAAGCAAGTGGGAGAGGGAGGTTAAAGTGCACCGCTGATGCTGTTTGGCTATGTCCCCACTCAAATCTCATTTTGAATTCCCTTGTGTTGTGGGAGGGTCCTGGTGGGAGGTAACTAAATCATGAATCACCATAAAAAGTCTAGAATAAAACCTAGGTAAAACCATTCAGGACATAGGCATAGGCAAGAACTTCATGACTAAAGTACCAAAAGCAATGGCAACAAAGGCCAAAATTGATAAATGGGATATAATTAAAATTCAGAGCTTCTGTACAGCAAAAGAAATCATCATTAGAGCAAACCAGCAACCAACAGAATGGGAAAAAATGTTTGCAGTCTACCTATCTGACAAAGGGCTAATATCCAGAATCTACAAAGAACTAAAACAGATAAACAAGAAAAAAAGCAAACAACCCCATTCAAAAGTGGGCAAAGGATATGAACACTTTTTGAAAGAAGACACATGTGAGGCCAACAAACATGAAAAAATGCTCATTAGCACTGGTCATTAGAGAAATGCAAATCAAAACTACATTGAGATACCATCTCACGCCAGTTAGAATGGCAATCATTAAAATATCTGGAGACAACAGATGCCAGAGAGGATGTGAAGAAACAGAAACTCTCTTACACAGTTGATGGGAGAGTAAATTAGTTCAACCATTGTAGAAGACAGTATGGCAATTTCTCAAGGATCTAGAAATAGAAATTCCATTTGACCCAGCAATCCCATTACTGGGTATATACCCAAAGAACTATAAATCATTCTACTATAATGACACATGCACACGTATGTTCTTTGCAGCCCTGTGTACAATAGCAAAGACCTAGAACCAGC
>CAUYQU010082843.1:0-13250 GCA_963574635.1 Cheracebus regulus | reverse complement strand
AGAGTGACTGAAATTGTCCAGAAAGAACTATGCAAGTGAGGACAGGGGAGAGCCTGAGCTGCAACAACTGGAGAAGTAAAGTGGGGTGACTAAGGAGAAGGAGGTTCAAGGAGAGAGTTGTTTTTTTTTTTTTTTTTTTGAGACAGAGTCTCTCTTTGTCACCCAGTCTGGAGTGCAGTGGCGCTGTCTTGGCTCACTGCAACCTCTGTCTCCTGGGTTCAAGCAATTCTTCTGCCTCAGCCTCCTGAGTAGCTGGTATTACAGGTGCACGCTGGCATGCCCAGTTAATTTTTGTATTTTTAGTAGAGATGGGGTTTCACCAGGATGGTCTCGATCTCTTGACCCCATGATCCACCTACCTCGGCCTCCCAAAGTGTTGGGATTATAGGTGTGAGCCACTGTGCCCGGCCAGGAGTTTTCTTTATAAATACATAGGGACAACAGGTGGAAACCAGGCAAACTGGTGCGTATGGGTGCCTGGGTGATAGGGTGTAGGGTAAGCTACAGGCACCTACACAGCTCACCTCCTAAGAACCTTGTAGGTTGCTTGCTCACAGGTACAGAACAGCAGCAAGATTAGTAATGCCGAATACAAGACTTGTTTCTCCCTCCTCCCACTTGAGGCATTGGCTGATGCTGCAAGATCCATTCCAGAGAGATGAGCCTCCTCCCATGGGGGAGTCCACGGGGCACATCGGATGCCCTGGGCACATCACTGGGCTTATTCCAAGAAATAGCACTATGACTGAATGGCAGCACCTCATGTTGGTTTATAGTCCTTTCATTGCGCTCTAGCTCATTTCATCTTTATGGCATTCTCAGCAGGGAGCCATGATGTTTTCCATTGTACAGGCGGGAAGACTGACACTCAGAGACATTAGCTTGTCCCAAATCGTATGGCTATGAGTGGCCAAGTCAGGATCCTGGGCCAGGTGTGTGGCCAGCTTTTCTGCCTCTCCGCAGTCCACCACACCCTGCGGGCCGTGAGCTGCGGATACACAGCGCAGGTGTAAGTGCTCAGGATGGGAAGCAGAATTTGGCGATGGGGTTATAAATTATTTGCTAAGACCTAGGGCTAAGTACTAGGCATTCTGTGGTTTTGACTAAGTGCAAATGCTCTCCCTCAAGCAGAGGACGTCTGTAAGCTGGGCTTGTCAGCCAGGAATTCATCTTGGGATTCTGAAGACATGTATAGCCTCGATGTTTGTGGAGTCCACATTTGTGAGCCCTTCCTTGGCTCTTGTAATAAAAAGTTTGCATTTTTCCCCTCTTAAGGGCCCCTCTCCCACCTTTTGGGTTGAACTTGCCTCTGTACCTTGATCAGGATTTTGGAAATATAACAAGGGAAGGAATTACTAGTGAGGAAGCAACTACCATTTGCAGGATCCATCATTTCTGTTCACTAGTTACATCCTCAGAGTGAGCCTAGAAAGTATTGAGCTTATTTTCAGGTATGAAAACAGAGTCTGTGATTTGGCTGAGTCACTCTAGGGAAGGGAGAAGCTGGTTTCTTGAACCCCTGTGCAGTGGGTTGCTTTTCCCTTGCCTATAGGGGCGAAGACCACCAATCTCAGGGAGTAGTTCTCAGAAGCCAGTGACATCTTAGACAGGACTTTAAGCTACAGTTAATTGAGGCCAAGGTAGAAGCTGTTCCAAGAACTCAGGGACGCTTGGGAGCATTAAAATCTGTTTCTAGAATTCCAAGGACAAAGACCTTGGAAAGCTGCTGACAAATGCCCATTAAAGGGACTGGAGAATTCAATTAAATCCAATGGACTTTTACGACTGCCTCCTATAAGCCAGGTGCTGTGCCAGGTGCTTTGGGTAAGCAAAGCTGAATAGGCAGGCCTCTGCTTTTATGGAACTCCCTGGACGGCAACACTGGCATTTCTGGCCTCAATACACAGCAGCCCCATGCCACCCAGATGGAAGAACAGAGTCCTCTGGCAGAGGGCGTCAAATGTGTGTGCAAAGCATTGAGTTCTGGAACTTTCTCCTGTAACCCATCCACATTGGCATTTTCAAAGGCTTGAGAAGGAAGGACATTAGTTAACTTTCTTCAGAGTTTCCTAAACTTATCTGACAATAGAGCCCCCTCCTCCCATGTCCTCCTGCCCCGGTGGAATATTTGCTAACCTGCTCGGACTATTCCCTGGAACACATTTTGGGGCACAGCAGCCTGGGACAGCCCCACGGCGGGCCTGGGAGGCTAATGGACACGTTCTCTTCTTTAGAATAAACCGTTTGGGGCTAACACTGTTTCTTGCTCTTTGCTCTCTTGGACAGAAGATGCATTTGTGGGTGCTTGGGTTTAGCTTTGGCAGCTTTCTTCAAAGGACATCTTTCAAAATTGGGGATTACCCAGGCCTTTCAGCCTTTTAGCTAAAGAGGTCCCTTGGTCCCAGCCTGATCAGCTAAAAAAAGAAAAGAAAAAAAAAAGAGATCCCTTGGGTCCATATACGAGTGTTTGGGGCACATGAACATGGTCACAGCTCTCATAACATATGCAAGAGCACAATTTCCAACAGGGGATTGATGCAGCCTAAATTGTAACAGAGAAAACACACTGGAAAACACAGGGGGAGGGGCCATTTGGCCTCTAGCTTGGGGGCTTTGGTCAACAGGGCTCCACTTTCATCTCTACTGAGGTTGCCCTGCCCACTGGCCGGACTGCAGGCATTTATTTGCAGGATGAAAATGGATGGGCAGCTGTTGACAGCATCACAGCATCCAAGCCTTGGCCTCGTGTATCTGTAGCCTCTTCTTGGAGGTGACACATTGACAAAGCTGTTTACCCAGCAGAGCCAGTGCAAGGAAGTAACTTAGATCCCCAAGGCTGTGGCACAATTAAATGCCTTCATGGGTGTGGTGACATTTTTCCTTGGTTGAGAAATAGCCTGGCACCGGGACTGGGGGATGTTCTCCAGTGTCATGCAGGCTTGGCCCTGCCTGGGGCCCGTTGTGTAATCTTTCTGAGCCTTGGACTTTTCTGTAAAACAAGGACAATTACTACCTTGGAATGTCCATTTCTTGATGGATTTAAAGACCCCCTGGGGTCTATCTTTAGGATTAGATTGTCAAGTCAGTGTGAAAATGCTTTATAAACTGTAAAGCTCTGTACAACTGGAGAAGATCGCAGCCAAACTTTACTGAGTACTCACGGTTTGGCGGGGTCTGTTCTCAATGAGTTACATGTATCATCTCATCGAAGATTCACAACAACGCTGTGAGGTAGGATACTATTATTCTTCCCATTTGACAGATGAGAAAACTGAGCCGGAGAGGTGGAATAATTTGTCTAAGGTTACATATGATGGAACCGGGGTTTCTTCTCAGGTCTGTTTCCTTGCAGAGCCCCAGACCTCAGTTCTGCAATCTTTGCTGGAGAAGAAGCATTCTCCTACTGGGGGCTGGTTGGGGGAGAGGAGGGGGTCTGAACATTCTGAGGGAGCCACAAGATTCTAGAGGCTCCAAGTTCTTTCCTGGAGTCTTTTATGTCAGGTGCCCCCAGAGAGAGGAGCAGCCTTCTCACCCTGGCCCCTGCGGGTAAGAATCCTTCCCTTTCTCCTAGTGATGAGGTGGGGGATGGTGAAGGCACTGCTTCTGCTGCTACTGTGATGTTACTGGTAATATGGACAGTTCTGGAACCTTTTATCTTGTTTCATGCTCACAACAACTATGAGGGAGTGACAGCACAACACCTTACTTATAGTTGGGGAAACTGAGGCATAGAGAAAACTTGTGCCTGGTAAGCTCCAGAGCTGAGCCCCAAACCCTGATGCTGGCTCTCGAGCCTGAACTTCACATCCCTGGAATTCTGGGGTCTCAGGCCCTCTGGGAGGCTCCAAGAGGAAGCACCCCCTGTGGTCCCATTCCCAGGCCAGGCCTGGAGAGAAAGAGGCGGGCTCTCCACGTATTTCCGTCTCACCGATCTTTACAACTGAGGTACGTCTGACTGTGCTGATTTCACAGGTGAGCAAAGGCAGGCTTAGAGAGTTTACAGAGATATGTCCAAGGCCAGCCAGCTAGGAAGGAGTGCCAGTCTGCTGGGCTCCAAAGCCCACCTTTGTCCCTCGACATCTCCGTCACCCTTAGGAACCCTTCTGCTCTCTGAGGTTCTCATCCAAGCACACTGTGTGCTTCCCAGTGGGGCACCCATGAGTCGAGAACTCCGGGCATATTTACTTTCGGCCTCTTTCTCGGCAACTCAGACCCAAAGGTAGGTGGTAAGAAGAGAGGGGAAAACATGGTAATGGGGGGAACCAAATCACCCATCTTACCCCTGTGATGGCCATGCCCATAAGAGTCTCTGCAGATAACTTTGGCCTCGGGATGGACATTTCCCTGTTCAGAAACCATGACTTGCTCTTCTCCTCCCGGAATCACATGCTCCTCATACATCGTAGCAGCACCGAAGGCACCAGGACGAGGAACTTATAGCAAACCGTAGGCACAAGACCTGAGCCATGGTTGCAAGATCCAGGCGCAGAGTCACTGTGCTGGGAAGTGCTGATGGTGGGTGGGGTGTCTGCACAGGCTCAGCTGGCGGAAGCAGGGACAAGGTGTGCATTTATTTACTTCTTCATTTCACTATGCTTTATTAAACACCTACTGTGTGCCACGCACCGTGATGAGTGCTGGGATTAAGAGCAGAGGCACTGGAGCTCATTGGACTGAATTCAAGTTCCGGCCCTATCCCTGGGAAAGTCACTTAACCTCACTGCTCATCAGTATCCTCAGCTACGAAAGGGAAACCGCGGCAGCGCCCTACTCACTGAGCTGCGATGAGGATTAGACGAGGTTATGTGTGTTAAGTGCTTTGAGCAGTGCGTGGCACATAGTAAGAGCTTAATAAATGGTAGCTATTAGTGCTATTATTATCTCTGTCCTTGGGAGTTCATAGTCTGGTGAGGCACAGGCATTAAAAGAAACAGATAATTTCCTAATGACTTGGGCCAGGAAGTGAGTTACACTGAGTAATGGTGTCAGAATTTCCTGCCTCCCTGCTCTCTATGAAATGCACTGAGGTCACATTCTGTGCTTTGTTTCAGGCTGGGGTCTGACTGGAAGTACTCCCTCCGCCCTGGGCTCTAGGGGACTGGGGTCCAGAAAAGGAGTCTTTGCCATCTTCTCTTGTTTGGTTTCACCTTCTGAAAGGAGAGAAAAACTGTTGGGACTGGAAGGAGTAACCGAGGTACCTTACAATTCTGCACTGCAGACAAGGGACAATGAAGATGAAAAATCCAAATGGCCAAATGAACATATAAGAGCAGGAAGTTTAACAGCCTTCATGATAAGCAGCACATGAGATGATAATCCCCTGGCAGGTGACAAGCATTTTGGGAGCAACAAAGCAGAAAGGGATTAGTGGGGTGAAGTGAGGAACCCTCACTCCCTGGTCTGGTGGAATGTCTCTGAGGGAAGCCGGGCCCACGTCCACTGTCTAAATTTTGCAGGGGGCTTCGTCACCTAAAAGGATCACCCAGAGGCCTACTATTCTCACCCGTCTCCTGCTTTTATTATACTCATGATCTTAAGGACAATATGTGCCCAGGGGCAGAAGGAGCTAGACTTTAGGCCCCAGAAAGACTCAGTTTTAATCAAAACGCTGATCACCTTCCTCTCAGATCCTGATTGTAGAACATGCACATTTTATTTTGTTCTTTTGTATTGTCCATTTTTTACCCTAAAGATCATCTCCCAGGAGCTATCTTTAAAAGGATTTTTTTAAAAATTGATGTCTCAACTTAGAGTCAATCATAGTCTGGATGGAAAATTCTCTTTCCAGGATGTCAGGTTGGCTGATCTTAGGATGAAATAGAACTGAAGTGAAATGTGCCTCTGATGTTTGCCAGCTGGTGGGGCCAGTCCTTGGGGTGGCTACTGATAGAGCCCAGGCAGGTTCTAGGCCCCACAGTTATATTAAGCCAAGACTCTGGGCAAGAGTCAGACTGAGGAAAAGGGAACCCAGAGGAGGAATAGGCGGGTGAACCAGCATCATCCCGGGTCATGAGACTTCCCACTCGGAATGATCTTGTCTTGGTGGGTATGATAGTGGTCCCCAGATATGTCCACACCTTAACCCCCTGGGACCTATGAATGTGACCTTATTTGAAAAATGGTTTCTACAAATGTGATCAAATTAAGGATCTCGAGGGAGATCATCTGGGATTATCTGGGTGGGCTTTAAATCCTTATGAAAGACAGAAGAGAAGGGGCCATGTGAAGAGAGGCAGAGCTGGAGTGAGGCAGCCACAAGCCAACAGTGCTCAGAGCCACGACAAGCTGGAGGAGGCACGGAGGGGGTCTGCCCTAGAGCCTTTGGAAGGAGGGAGCCCGGCTGACACCTTCACTTGGACCCTGTGATATTGATTTTGGACTTGTAACCTCCAGAATTGTGATAGAATAAATTCTGTTGTTTTCAGACCCCACATCTCTGGCCATTTGTTACGGCATCCGTCAGAAATGGATCCGGTGGGGACAGAACTAAGAGATGAAAACATCCACTGAAGAGCTGAGCCCGTGAAGACCATGGCTCACAAACAGGCAGGAGGCCCAGGGTGGGTTGTTGGAGAAAGAGAGGAAGAGGGGTCCAGAGCCTCTCACCCTCATCCTCGGCCAGCGGAAGCTCAGGCCAAAGATGAGCTCATGCCGAAGGCCCCGGGCAAGCACCGTCCTGGGTGACGCGGGCGGTCATGGCGCCTCTCTCCTTGAATCTTGCACTAATGGTCGTGCTGCCTCTCTCTTTGATTCTTGTTTTTCCATCCTTCCCATTATGCCCACTGACATGCCATGGTTACAAGGAAGAGATCTGCCCAGGTGATTTAAGAATGCGTGAGACCATGCGGTCCAGGGATATCATCTGAGCAGCAGCCAAAGTCACACTGGAATCCAGTACTTCAACCAGATGCCGGTGGCTGCTGGGCTTGGTCCCATACTCCTCTCTGGGACACTTGACACCAGAGTCCCACATCTGGGGAGCTGGAAGGGGCTTTCTGAACTCTCTTGAACTGGATTCCTACACACGGTTCAGTCTTCTCACCCCAGATCCCTAATTTTTGATTCATACTGGTCCTCCACTGCTGGGCAGCCTTAGGAGCCCACGGCACGAATGCACAAGCAGCAAGCAGACCCTGAGAGAAACTTCGCATGCAGCCAATCTCAGCTTGGCAGCTTATTATTTTTTTCTAGAACACGTGTGTTTGTGGTTGTGATATTATATTGCACACATTAATATAGTCATATTTTCTGCTAGTAAAATTGTTCCTGGCTCATATAATGTGATTAAATATATCAGTATTTCATGGTGTTCCACAAAAAGCCCCATAACTTCCAGGTGCTCAGCCACATGGGCAAGTTTGAGAACCACTGATCTATAATAAAAGGATAAAATCATTGAACACGTAAGTAAGCAGGAGGTTTGAAAGAAGCCATTTATCACCAATCCGTCAGCATTCTGGGAGGTGGTAATCGTCCACGTGTACAGGCAAATTGATGAATGTAAGTTATTTAAATTTTTCAAAAAGTATTTGATTATCCTTTGTGTCTAATAGAATTGCAACAAAACACTGAAGACCTCTTTTGGCTTTCAGGGCCAAACCAGAAAATCAGCCTCATGACTTCATGAAACATCGCCTTGTGATTTCATGGCTATACTTTGATTCGTCCATTTCATTCTGTCCACGCAAATGGAGGCTGCATGTGTAAAAGCCGCATCACAGACGCTGGCCCAGGCCCCAGAGTTCATACGGTCCACCGCTCAATCAGTTGACTCGGAAAGTGCCCTCAGGAGAAAGGAATATCCTGCATCAGAGCCATTGTCTCCCGAATCTGAATTGAATCCTACTGAGCTATCAAATTAAACCTATAAAGGGTCCTTGAGTCCCTGAAAACTATTCTCAGCAGTTATTTGCAGGAAGACATTCTTTAAAGGCCAGGAAGCCTGGATGTTGGCTGCTTGCTAGAAGACATCGTTCTGCCTCTGGCAGAACCCAGCAATGGCCTGGCCCCAGCTGGAGTGTGGAATGCATGTTAGTCACTGGGCATCCTCGAACTGGACACGGTTTAGAGAAGGCTGCTGAAGACCCAGGGCATCATGAAATAAAAAAAAAAAATCATTCAGTAATAATAAAAATAAAATAACCCTCTTTTAATAATAATGTGGTAATATCATATGATGAGGATGAGAAAGAAGAAAATGGCTCAGAAAAAGCAAGTTAAGCCACGGATCCACTTTAGGCCTGGAAAGCGTGACTCCAACTTTGGCAAAAGGAAAAGTGCCTTTGTAAGATGGAGTTAGTGATAAGAAAGCATAGGCAGAAAACGAGAGAAAAAGAGATGTAGCAAAATCCCCCTTTGATGGATCCATAGCTGGCTCTTAAAGAAAATTCTGAGTTTAAGGCCGGGAGCTATGGCTCATGCCTGTAATCCCAGCACTTTGGGAGGCCGAGGCGGGCGGATCACCTGAGGTCAGGAGTTCGAGACAAGCCTGACCAACATGGAGAAACCCCGTCTCTACTAAAAATACAAAATTAGCTGGGTGTGGTGGCGCATGCCTGTAGTCCCAGCTACTCGGGAGGCTGAGGCAGGAGAATCACTTGAACCCGGGAGGTGGAGATTGCAGTGAGCCAAGATCGAGCCATTGCACTCCAGCCTGGGCAACAAGAGGAATTTCTGTCTCAGAAAAAAAAAAAAAAGACAATTCTGAGTTCAGAGACCTGTTGCTCATTCTGCGATAATCTATTCAGTCCCGTCCCTACCGTGTGTTAGGCACTGGGCTAGGCCCTGCAGAAACAGCTGTTCAGAAGATTGCCACTGTCTTGCCCTTTAAGGAATGAGCTCTTCCGTGAGGAATCCATTAACACAGATGGTAATTACAGTGTTAAGTGATAAGGGCTATCGCTAGAAACCCAGGATCTGTTCAAAGGAGGGGCATCTCTCCTAGTTTAGGGGAGTGGGGAGAAGAGTGGCCATCCCTGTGTCTCTGCTAGAGAAGGAACCTGGCTTACTGAGCTGTGGGCAGTGTCTCTCACACTAGGACACATCATGCTCCCTGGAGAGGAGCTGCCAGGAGGACAGATTGTTTTGAAAGCATTTTAATGACTGGGTCCATTCATAATGCAGCTGCTGCAGCCCCAGAAACTCAGACAATGGGCAATACAATGGAGTCTACACTGTTATAAATATTTGATCCCCTAAAACAATATTACCGTAAATATTATCTGCTGCCCCGAAAAAAGCTTCAAGCTCATAGTTTAAATTTCCCCCATTAGGAGCCTAACAAAGAGGATTTCAGAGTACACTCTCTGGGGACAGGGCTTCCTGGCAGGCTCCATGCTAGCTAGGCCCTGGGGAGGGAGAGTAAGTGCTGGCCAGGTGGTGCTGGCTCTGGGTGAGGCAGACAAGTAGGCTCAGAGGGAGGAGTACTGCAGGTGTCAGTGGATGAGCCCGCACTGGGGCCCCTGGGAACCTGGGGGACCCTAAGGGAAGGCTGCACTTTATCCAGGGTCCCAGAGAGGAGTATGGGACTGTGGCTGGCTCTGCTTCAGATACACTGGGTGGCCTCAGGCTTGGTACAAAGTCACCTCATCTGCAAAATACAAGGAATACCCGGCCCTACCTTCTAGGTTGAACATGTGGGAGAATGCATGTACCTCGCACAGGGCTCTGCACGAATTAAGTGCATAGAAAATACCAGCTGTTAGCACTGCAGTGAGCACAGCTCCAGCGTTCTGCCGATGCTGCTCCTGCTAACGGACAGCCCACACGCCCTTCAGGTTACAGCCCAGCCCCATCGGCATGGCCCACAAGCTGCTCCTCTATCTTAACCTCCTCTCTGCTGAGACAGGCCCCAGCAGACACTTGCTGTTGCCCCTCATGGCACTTGCCCTCCTTGCGTTTCCCCTGCTGCTTGCTCTCTCTGGAACACTCACGTCCCCCTCTGCCTGGCCAGCTCCTTCAGGTCCGTGATGCTTTAACTGCTGGTGCCTCCTCCATGGAGCTTTCCTGACCCTCTGGCACCTGGGAGACTTCTCCTGTGGGTTCCCCGAGGGCCCTGACCCTCTGTGATAGGAGCTTGCTGGCCAACTCCCTCTCCATGCAGCCACAAGCCTCTGGCAAGCGAAGACAGAATGTCACTCATCTTTCTATTTCGAGGGTCCGGCAGAGTGCTTGGTGCATGGGGCTCAGTAGTTGCTTGTTGAATGAATGAACGCATTACACAGAGATTTACAGTCTCCAGAGGACTTTCATACCTGCTATGCATTTGCTTCATGGAAGTTCTGAGAGCATTGTGGTGCTTCTCAGAGTCTCAGGGAAGCTAAGTGACTTGTCCAGAGGTACTTAGCAAGTTAGGAGGCTCCTCCCTGGAGCCTCCCTGACCCTCTGGCACCTGGGGGACCTCTCCTGTGGGTTCCCCGAGGGTCCTGACCCTCTGTGATAGGAGCTTGCTGGCCAACTCCCTCTTCATGCAGCCATGAGCCTCTGGCAAGCGAAGATGGAGTCTCACTCATCTAATAGTAGCTCAGGTGCATTTATACCCTGAGCCCAAGGTCCACTGAGTGATTACAGGGTATCTGGGGCCTGGGTTGTATGAGTGGACTCAGGGCATCTTTTTCTGACTCTGACTCATTTAAGAGGTGAAGATTCCTACAGAACTATTACTCCTGAGTCTCCTACAGTTCTAGGTCATTGGGGGTGAGGTGGGAGTGGAGGGGTTCTTCCTGGAGCTAGAAGCCATCAAAGTTCTCAGAGTCATCAGATCCTACGACAGCACTCTTGGAAGAGGAAACTGAGGCACAGAGAAGTTGGTTCACCTGCTGAAGATCACACAGCTAGTCAGTGGTAGAGCTTGGCAAGGAGCTCAAGCTCTTATCCTCTGTTCATTTCCCTGGGTCTTTGACACAGAGATCACGCCAGGGTCTAAAACAAATCTAGCCCCCAAGATAGCTGGCGCTGATGATTTAAAGAGCCCGGCAGTGCTTAATCTTTCTGCCCGGCTCCCTCATTTTAGAAAATGTTGAGATTTAAGAGCTCATAAAACTGAGCTATAACAGTGCCCTGCCAAGAACTCTGCACAGGGCTTTCTATCCGAGGCTGCCCGGCCTAGTGGTCTCAGTCTCGTCCCCAGTCACCCTGGGAGAGTTCTGCAGTTGATTACAGCTGCCGGGTGCCTCGGGCCCTCAGGAGACCCATCAGGTCAGCTCTGTCCTTGCCAGGCTAGAATGACACACGGTGTGGCAATGTGCGCAGTGACTGGCTGAGTTCATAAATTGTTCAGGACTCTGGCAGCAGTGGCAGCAAGGCTGGGCACCAGGGTTCAGCCTGTCACCAAAGCAAGTGAGCACTGATAAGTATTTGCACAGGGACCACCTTTCCGTGGCCACAGCAAGGCAGAAGGGACAGATGCCCGTGGAGGCAGCTCTGTGGGCACATGCAGCCCTCCTAATCCATTTCGATGGTGGTTTTCTTCTGGTTGAAACCCCCATCAAAAGTCTAGGGCTCATGTCATTAATATATACATTCTCCAGCCATGCCTCCAGCACCTAGCATGGTCTTGTCCAATAGCAGACATCCAATCAATGTGTACTGCGTGGAAGGATGGATGGAGAGAAGGAAGAGAAGGAGAGAGGAAGGGAAGGATGGTAAACTGATTGAGAAAACGACCCCATTTCTTCATGTATCTGTGTATCCACACCGCTTGCAATGTGACTTTTCAGCTCCCTGCATGAAGAAGTGGAGGGCTTTTCCCCCGTCCCTTAAATCTAAGCTGCATTTGTGACTTGCTGTGGCCTGTGGAACGCAGTGGAAGTGACAATGATCAACTCCAAGCCAAGGCTTCAGGACCTCTTGCGTACTTCTGCTGTTTCTCTTGGTACCTGGCCAAGCCACGAACTGACTAAGCATGAGCTGGCCAAGTGCATGATGACAGGCACATGGCCCGCCACCCCTCCACCCCTCCACCACTGCCTGTGGCTGGCCATCCCCCAAGGCACATGTGTGAGGGGCCTCAGCCTGCCCCAACAGCTGAACTTCAGATGCAAGAGTCCAGTCAAGGTGAAACAAGCCTGGTTTAGATCTTCCCTGTGGAATCACAGTCTCATGAGTGATAATAAATGCTTGTTGCTTTCAGGCTACTTAGCTATGGGGTGGTTGGTTCTATAGTGACACTTAACTGATACCATGTAGAAACCTTGGGAAACTATACTCTCCGGGTTCAGCAGAGCCCCAGTGTCTCCTTTTCAGAGGCCTCTTCCTTGTCCCCTTTTGTCCTATGCCATCACCTCCTGCCACATCCAGCCAGAGCCTTCCATTCCACATTTGGAGTTTCTTTTTCTAAGTCCATATCTAAGATGTTGTGTAAGCTCTTTCAATTCAATTCAGCCAACATTCATGGAGCACCTGCTGTGCAAAAGACATCATACCAGGTGCTGTGGAGACGGGGAAAAATAACACATGACTCTTGCTTTCAGTACATTTAGTGGCTGTAACAGCAGCAGCATTAACGATAACTGATATTTGCACAGTACTTGACATTAAAAGCGCTTTCACATGTTATCATGTATTTGAACTTATGATTTAGGGGGTGACACAGCAGGTCAGATGCAGATTCAGCTATTACTGAGTATCTGCTGTGTATGCAGCGCCCCGACAGATGCCGGTGAAAATGAATGCCACAGGGTCACTGTAAAGACTTGAGCTTCACTCAGTGCTGGAGCGGTTATGGCCACTCCCTTTAAAGCTGTATCCCTGCTTGTAGAGGAAAATTGAGATGCAAACCAAAGACTACAAGGAACGCGTGTAAATCTCCACCTTGAGGTTCAAAAAATCAATTTTGCAAGTGCAGTTAGGGGATCCTCGGCTTAGCATCAGTCCTTGTGGAAAAGATCCGAGAGAGGTTTTAGTTGTCATAGCAACTAAAAAGCCAATTCTGTTATAGATTACAGAATGAACATGGTAGTCATGTTCTAGGACTCTGGCTCATGCTACATCCATGCCCAGGCCCAACTCTACATTCTTTTTTTTTTTTTTTTTTTTTTTGAGACGGAATCCCACTCTGTCTCCGAGGCTGGAGTGTAGTGGCGCAATCTCCGCTCACTGCAACCTTTACCTCTCAGGTTCAAGCAATTCTCCTTCCTCAGCCTCCTGAGTAGCTGAGACTATAGGCACATGCCAACATGCCCAACTAATTTTTTGTATTTTAGTAGAGATGGGGTTTCACCGTGTTGCCCAGACTGGTCTCGAACTGCTGA